>JAAAKQ030130871.1:0-13494 GCA_010016005.3 Zanna intricata | reverse complement strand
CATCTCATCCTCTGAAGATATACCTTAACGGTGGTTCCAGAGGTTAAACAAAAAAAAAAAAAAAAAAAAAAAAAAAACCAGATAAAGAGAGAGTTTACTTGAAATTTCATTATTTGTGGTATTTTATTTGAAGTATTAAAAATTATGTGAGCATTTTATTGACTGAACAATTATTTAAGTATGTAAATATGTGTAATATTTGTTACATTCTCAATAAAAAATTTGACTTTGCTTTAACAGAATGTGGGTATAAAAACTGTTCTCATAATATATATATATATATATATATATTTTATATATATATATATATATAGAGAGAGAGAGAGAGAATGTATATTTTTCATTTCTATGAAATTCTCTTTGTGCCATAAAATTTTATTTCTCTCAAATTATTAACAGTTTAGCATATTCCAGATTTTAATTATAATGTGTCATATTACATAGTTATGATAGTCTATACTAACACTAAATTACACTTATAGAAACAATATGTTGATTCTGATTTCAACGGTGATGCTTAGCTTTGTACTAGTTGGCATATTCTTTTAGCCATATCTATAAATGTGTGTGTGTTCTCATTGAATGTTTTGTAGGTTAGTGTTAACAGTGAACAGTATGTCTACATGAATCTTTAACCCATGAGATTTAACGAACCCATTGAACAGTATCAAAAATCTTTATTTCTTTTTTTTTCCCTTCAGGGAATATTATTCATTATATTTATTCTGTCCAGTTAATATTCGTAAAAAACTTTTTTAAATATACATTTTATTTTTGTCGTTATCAAAAGTCTGACATTCAGTCACAGTTACTTTATGGTAGATACATTTTTTAGAGTATGAAATAATGCCATACTTGAAAAGGATTTGAACTCAGAAACTTCCACATGAGTGGAAAAAAGGATGTGCCATGGAGATCAGCAATTGTAAAAGTTACTAGCTTCTTTAAATGTAGAGAGGAATGGTGGTAATGTTAAATTTTTCAGAGTATTTTCTAATGAAAAAAATTAGATGAGTTTTATGTCTCTAATGCTACATCTGTAGATAAACAATTTATTGTCTGAAAAGGGGTAAAAATGACAGGAATTGAGGGAAACTGATTAAACAATGGCAGGTAAAGAAGACAGCCTATCGGGCTGATTTAGTGGTTAACGTGACATTGCAGATCAGCTGATTTCGAAGTCGAGAGTTCTAAGTTTCAAATCTTAGTAAAGGTAGTTACTTTTATATGGATTTGAATACTAGATTGCGAATGCTGGTGTTCTTTGGTGGTTGGGTTTCAGTTAACCACACTTCTCAGGAATGGTCGACCTGAGATTGTACAAGACTACACTTCATTCACAATCATACATATCATTCTCTGAAGTTATACCTTATGGTAGTTCCAGAGGCAAAACAGAAAAAAAAAATAAAGAAGACAAAGCATCATATGAACAATTGTAAATTAATTATAAGAGAGAGTGAGCAGTAAGTGCAAGAAAAAAATTTTTAATGTTTGTGATGACTTAAAAATTGGTGTACTGAGAATATACAGAGTTAAAAGCCAAAATAGATATGTTCTATTAAAATCCACTGTAAAATATACATTATCAACACCTTGATTGTACTTCCCATCATTATTCAGTTTATTGAATCTAACTATAGATAAACAAGATTTGGCCTGGCAATTCAGGCTTGTTACATACTACAGATATTTCAATAAAAAAAAAAAAAAAAAAAAACACGAAGGAAATAGCTGTTTACAAAGCTGTGCTATATAGTTAGACTTCTAGAATGTTGTATAATGAAGTGTTCAAACTTAAAAATTTGAATAATGTGTGTTAAAAATTTAGTTCTTTTGCTTCCTCTTATGAAATAAAGGAAGTATTGTAATTGTGAAAAATTTTGCTTTTCAGATTTCAATCAATGATTGATTTCAATATACATTTTGACCATCCCTGAATCCATTTTGACTAGTTTTGGCATGACCTCTGTATATATATATATATATATATATATATCTCGTATAACTCAAAAATGATTAGCCATAGGATGTTGAAATTTTGGATTTATGACTGTTGCAACATCTAGTAAGTGAATGGTGTAGATTGCACCATTTACATAGAATAATGGTGTAGAATAATGTAATAATAATGGTGTAGATAGTTAATGAATGGTGTATTTATGTCAATTTTGCTGTAGGCTTCTGCATTTAGAATTGTTCCAGATGACATGAAATCAGTCAACAGTTTACAATACAATTGTTTTGACCATGCTCATTAGCTGTAAATTGTAGCTGTATAACATAAGGAAAAGACTAGGAAGAGTTTCTTTCTTTGATGATTTCTCAAAAATCATCAAAAGGCAAAAAAGCTAGTAAAATACTTTTTTTATGTTTTGTCAATTATGGTATGGAAAATATACTTCTGATACAATTTACTACACTCCAAATTTCATGAAGAAGGTCAGCTAGAATTTCAACCATCAGTATCTATAATGCTATTGAATATTTATTTTGATCTTATCACCAAATTGTAGCTATAGCTCTAATATTAGCTATGTAGCCTATTATATTGTAGCTATTTACTCCAGCAATAGCTAGAAGATTTTAGAAAATAGAGTTGGGTAAGAAACAATTTTATCTGAATCCTATTAAAAAAACAAATTCATAACCATGTGCAGTAGCGATTATAAACTTGATATTGTGTGGTTGTACAACAGTTCGGTGGTTTACATAAAAGTCTCTGTGTTTGAGAAGTGGATTTCGGTGCTTAGTTATGTGGTTAACCAAGAATTTAACTGTGAAATAGATACAACTCAGAAAGAATTGCTGATTTTTTTTTGTCTTCAGTCATTTGACTGGTTTGATGCAGCTCTACAAGATTTTCTATCTAGTGCCAATCGTTTCATTTCGGTATACCTCCTACATCCTAGATCCCTAACAATTTGTTTTACATATTCCAAACATTGCCTACCTGCACAAGTTTTCCCATCTGCTATCCCACCAATATCAAAGCGACTATTCCCGGATGCCTATTAGTTTGTCTCTTCTTTTAATTATATTTTTCCAAATGCTTTGTTTTTCATCGATTTGCCACAACACCTCTTCATTTGTCACTTTATTCACCCATCTGATTTTTTACATTCTCCTGTAACACCACATTTCAAAAGCTTCTAATTTTTTCTTCTCAGGTACTCCGATCGTCCAAGTTTCATTTCCATATAAAGCAACGTTCCAGACACATACTTTTCACAAATGTTTTCCTGATGTTTAAATTAATTTTTGACGTAAACAAATTATATTTCTGACTAAAAGCTTGTTCTGCCTGTGCTATTTGGCATTTTATATCATTCCTGTTTCGTCCATCTTTAGTAATTCTACATTTCAAGTCCATCTTTAGTAATTCTACATTTCAAATAACAGAATTCTTATACCTCAGTATCTTTTCTTTTTCTATTTTTATATTCAGTGGTCAATCTACATTATTTCTACTACATTTCATTACTTTTGTCTTGTTCTTGTTTATTTTCATGAGCTAGTTGTTACGTAGTACTTCTCATCCATGTCATTCAAAGTTTCTCCTAAATCTTTTTTACTCTCTGCTAGAATTACTGTATCATCAGCTAATCATAGCATCTTTATCTTTTCACCTTGTACTGTTATTCTGGTTCTAAATTGTTCTTTAACTTCATTATCTGCTAGTTCTAGTAAAGATTAAAAAGTAACGGGGATAGGGAACATCCTTGTTGGACTCCCTTTTTTATTACCGCTTCTTTAGTTTGTTCGATTATTACTGTTGCAGTTTAATTCCTGTAAATGTTAGCAATTGTTCTTCTATCTGTATACTTGAACCCTAAATTTTTTTAAATGCTGAAATGCTTTTATTCCAGTCTACATTGTCAAATGCCTTTTCTAAATCTATAAATTCCATGTATTTTGGTTTTAATTTTCTTTAATCTTTCTTCTACTATTAATCTGAATGCTAAAATTGCTTCTCTTATTCCTATACTTTTCTTGAAACCAAATTGGTCTTCTCCTAACACTTCTTCCACTCTCCTCTCAATTCTTCTGTACAGAATTCTAGTTAAGATTTTTGATGCATGAATAGTTAAGCTAATTGTTCTGTATTCTTCACATCTATCTGCTCCTGTTTTATATAGCTGATTATGATAAAATTCACATTAAGCTGTAAATGAGTTTCGTTAAACAGTTTTCAAAGTTATACAGCTAACTATTTTTCTTAACTTAATTTAAGATTTTTTCTTTTTTTTTTGTAAGAATTGAATTTGTTGCATTCAATAGCTGAGGTTACTTTTTTAATTCTATAATAAATTTCACTCTGTGCATTTGTTCTTTAACGAATTGTTCTTAAAATTCTAAAAAATTATTCTTTATACGATTGTAAATGCTTCAATCATTCATCTACCATATTCTTCTGCAGAATACTTCAAGAAATATTCTACCAACATAATAACATATGTTCTTGTAACTATTTGATGTTAGTACTGCATATATTAATGTTTTTCAATCTTGAGCTTTTTAAAAATAAAATAATTGCTTATTTATTTTAAATATTCTTTATGAGTTTTGTATTCCGTATAGTTGTCTGAAATTTTGGAACCTTAATGTTTATAAATAATTTTAAAAAAGTAATATAAACATAACAATATAACAGCAATAACAATGTTGCAATAATTACATAAATTAATTACCAATTATAAATAATTAAAGAAATTAATTAGATAAATTCTTATCAATTCAAATGAAATTGTTTAAAAATATATATATTCTTTTTTTTATATATAATACTACATATACATCTACTTTTTTTAAAAAAAGATAGTAGATCTAAAAAATGAAAAAAAGATAGATAAGTTGAGAAGAAAACTTTGTTTCAACAATTTGTTAGTGGTTTATGGGTAAGATTTGAACCAAGAGAAATACATTAATTTAGGAATACTTGAATATTAAATTTGACAAAAAATAAATTGTACACCGTTCATTTACAACTTTATAGTAATTATTTACTATAATCATATACTAACATATCAGTATATACATTGATACATACTAATACAATATATACTAATATATATATAGTAAATGATTACTACAAGTAGTGATACTCTTCAGTTCATTTTTAGTAAAACAATTTATCTTTTGACTATCACAAATTTTATTCTGTAAAGTTAAAGCTAATTGTTTAGTTTATATGTTTGCTGAAATAAATAGAATTATGAACCAAAAATAATACAATTTTTTATGAATTTTAAATATTTGACTAGCACGTTTGGGAACTTAATGTTCTGCATAGGAATTGGTGATTTATAGAATCAAAAGCTTTAACCTTTGCTTTTTCCACAACCTGATTAATAACTTTTTTCTTTTCTTTTTTTTTTTTTATCTCCAGAACCACAATCAAGTATCACATCAGAGGATGAAGATGAATGAGGTGTAGCGTGTGTGAAAATGCTATGCCTGACCGGGATTCGAACCCGGGACCTCCGGATGAAAGGCCGAGATGCTACCACTCGGCCACAGAGGCCGGCAAATAACCATTAATAACCTGGATCTAATCTATATAGAGAATCCTGAAAAAAATCCTACTTGTTCCAGTACTGGAATGTGTTAAAAATAATTATTGATTTTGTTTAAAATGATTATCATAAATATCTTACTTATGGTAGGTGTAAATGTTTCTTACTGTCTGATATTATTTAAGTCTTGGGTATCTCCTTTCTTATGAATCAAATTGATATCGCAGGATAATTATGACTGTGGTATTTCTTATGTTTCACGACTATGGTATTTCTACTGAACAGTTGTGTCCACAAATTTTCCAACACTGGTTAGAATATTTTCATAATTTATTAGTAATGGAATCACTTCCAGGTGCTTTTTTATTTTTTTTTTTTTAGCTCTTTTATTATGGCTTCCACTTTATGCTTGTTAATCTTTAATACCAGATCTTTACTCAAGGCTTATGGTTCCATTACATCCATTACTATACAGTTGTGTAAAAACACTTGATGGGTTCGAATCCTGGTAAGGCATGGCATTTTTCACACATGCTACAATTCATTCATCTCATCCTCTGATGATATACCTTAATGGTGATTCTGAAGGTAAAAAAAAAAAAAAGACTTGATGCTAAATGAAGTATGTTTTTTTTTCTCTTTCCATATGTTCAGTTTTATCTGTTAACCTAGTAGTTGAGAAATATCCTTCACTTATTTGTTTTCTGAGTTCTCTGATTGATTTATTATCTAGTACTGATGTGATCAGCCAGTTAGTGTTGTCATTCACATCTTTTTGAATTTTGTATCTAATAATTTGAAGAGTGCGTGAATTCAATTCTTTCTTCTTGATATAATGTCTCCTCCTTTATATCTTCTACTTCAATTTATTAAATTAAACAGACTGATGTGACAATTTGCTGGGGTGAATAGATTTTCATGGTATATCTTGAAAAGTTCTATTTACTTATTATATTTTGTGTTTTACTATAAAATGTTTGTATTGTCATTAATATATATATATATGATCTAGTTTGGCTAGTTCATCTTCTACTTAACTTCTAATCTGTCAAATGTTTACTTCTGTATAAATCCAAATTTTTTAATTCTAGTTTGGCCTCGGTCTTAATGGTATTCTTCCATTTTGAGTAAGCTGAAATTAATCTGTGATCTGTAAAATATTTAAAAATGGAGCTGATATCTCTTAATACTGTCACTATATTCTTATTGTTACATTCCAAGTTGTCTAAAATCATCTGTAGGCTCCCATAGAATTTTTTAATTTTATTTGCTTGTGGATATGTAATTTGAATTAATGTCAGTTTTCTTCCTACTTTTGTTTACATTTCAAGTAGGTATAGATCTCTCCTATCTGTAATACCTCAAATTCTTATTTATTCTTTAGAGTTGATTTAATTAATAATTCGATGCTGACCGTAAATGATTCCATAGTATACAGATAAATGTTCCCAAAATTCTGGTAATTACTCCCTCAGTTCCCAGTCTTACCTTTGAATTATCCAAAATGTTTGTACTTATTTCAGTTAATGCCTGTTCAGGTTACATTAATGTCTTCTGAATGGAGTGACCTTACATGAAGAGTTGCAAGTGTCTGGGTAGGTTTAATATTATTAATCTCATTTGTTTGTTTTGTTTTCCTTATAAAAATGTGTTCATCAGAGAAGAAATTGTCATTTCTCCCTTAGTTCTCCCTTAGCTTTCTGGGAGAGTGTGGATGGTATTTTTTAATGGGCTTAAATGCATTTGTGTTCCTCAATTTTTCTCAGTAAATGGGATCTTTCACAGAAAACTGCAGCTCTGTTTGCTGTCTTTTCTGAGCCTTTTTTAGTTAATCTATCATAACTAAATATAGGAAACTTGCCCTCTTTCTTGCTTAGCCAGTTCACTAAGTTCTTTATTTTTTCAAGTATACTACTTGGAAAATCTTCAGTTGTGTACATATTTATTTGTTTGAATTTTTTTTAAATTTTACTTTTTTTACGTATAGTATTGAGAATGATCAGTATGGGTTTTATCTTGTCCTTCTTTAGATTACTTTAACTTCTAACATTATCTATATCCTCTTCTACAACTTTGATTTTCAAGTTTTGTCCAAAATTTGAGTCACCTCTTGTACTAATGTTAAATTTGATAGTTTATTTTCATTTAGGCTGTGAGTAAATATACTTTTCTTTCTTACTTTCTCATTTTAAAGCTAACATTTTTATTTCCTGACTTAACAACTTATTATTTATTTCATTATTTTATCATTAAAATTATTTGTTTTGATTTCATTCTCTTGCTGTATTTCAGCTGTAATTACTCATTGGGTACAATTATTTTTGCTGCTATAATTTTACTTCATTCTCTCAGAAATGGTGCGATTCTATCTGCTACATAATTGTATAAGTAGTATCTAAAACAATGATAGGAACTTAAAAGATTTTTCTTTAATAAAACAATTTAATTTTGTTATGTACTTTTTAATTTTTCCAAGATCTGTAAATGTCAAACATGTGTCTAAATATTTTTAATTAATTTGTTCCATTATTTTCAAATTCTAAAGTTATCACAGTCTAAATATCTTAAATTATATACGTGGTCAGAGTTTTCTTTATAGTTGCAAATTTACATTTTACAGCATATTTATAACTTTTTTCATTAGATAATTATTTTTAAGCAACCCCATTTCTTTGTTAACAAATAGCAAGGTGTTCATGTATGTTTTGATGTGTAATCTTTACTTTCTTTCAACTATTAATTTATCATTCCCATACATATGAATATTTATAAATGCTAGAAATTTTTATACATACTTTAATATTATCTTCTTGTAAGATGTTCAGAATTCTAAACAGATTCCCAATTAATCTAATTAGGAAGCTTAAACAGAAGAAAGAAAATGTGAAATATAAAGACTTTGATACAAGCTGGAAAATTGAAATACGTAAGGAGGAAAATAAGATAAGTATGATATAGTAAAATGAAGTAAGAAAGAAGGGTCAGAAGAAATTAAAAGTGACGTTTGCTATCATTTATTATTCAGAAATTAAGAAGGAATGGGGGTTGGTATAATAATAAGAAAAAAAGTAGCTAAATAAATACAGAAAATAATGTACATATTTCACAGACTATTCAAATTTATATTTAAATTTAGAAATATTTACGAGTATCTCATAGTACAGTACATGTGCCACCACCAATCTATGAGTATAAAGAGATGGATATGAAAGCATGAGAAGTAGTATTCAAAGTATATTAGCTCATTGATCATGTTTTACTTCTACCAAAAATGTTCATATGTAGACTCTGTCTCGTGGTAGAAGAATCCTTAAAACAATTCTATATTTTTACTTCCTTGTACCAAGTAAAGGAAGTATTGTTATCATGAAAAATTTTGATTGATTTTCAGATTTCAATGGAAATATCCATTTTGACCATCTTTGAGTCCATTTTGACAAGTTTTGGCGTGATGCCTGTTCGTATGTATCTTACATAACTCAAAAATTATTAGCCATATAATGTCAAAAGTCTGGATTTAGGATTGTTGTAACATCTAGTTGTTACAACAACTAGATGATTGCAATCGACTTGGCCAGAAAATATGAATACAGTCAGACCTCTAAATAAAGTGGGGTTCTAGTTTTGAAACGTTTGGATTTTTTATTTTTCTTTAACTACAATAAAAAGCCCTCGTTAAGAAATTTTCAACGATATATCACAAATAGTACTTATTTTCATTGGTTTCAGAGATACAGCCAAATAAAAATTTTACTTAATGAATTATCTGGATCTTATAAGGAGAAGGCACATCAGTTCGAATTCGACTTCATAGACATATATTTAAAACATTTTTTTTTTTTTTAATTTAGATTTATTGATTTATTAATAATTACCAATCTCTGATTGTAAAAAAAATTAACAACAAATAATAATTCAATAATATCAACACAAAAAAAAAAAACAAAAAATGTGGAAAAATCAGAAGTTATTAGTGAAATAAAATTTTATGTACTATTCATTTTAATTCAAATTTTTTTTTACAATCAGAGGCTAATAATTATTAATAAATCAATATATTTATATTTAAAAAAGTAAAAGTTAACAAAAAAAGAATATGAAGTCAAATTCGAACCGATATGTGCATAATCCGACACGTTCTCACTGACACCACATATCTACTTGAGCGACGGGAACAAAATTAATATATATATATATATATATAAACTAATATAAAATGCTAAGAAATATTTACGGCCATTTTTCTTGAGTATAATTGAATAACGCGTGTTAATATTTTGTGATAAAGAGACGAAAACAGTGTACTATTCACACACGTAATATGGTTCAAATCGGTGTCCTGAAGAGCCTGGTGCCTTCGCCTTATTAGTTATAGTAAAATGGATCTTAGGTGTCTTATACTGATTTAACTTTTTATAGAAAAAGGTCACTATAATTATTTTCTTTCAGAAATAGAAATAATTTATTTACGATAAACAATTTTTTTTTTTAGACATAAGTATGATCTTAGTTTATTAGAATAATTTTATTTCCAAAGGCTATCTTGGTTTTACCTTTTACGCATTCTCAAAAACGAGTTCTCACTTTCAAATGAAATAAGGTTAAATGAAGTGAATCAAAAAATCTGTATTTATAATTTAATAGGCAAACAAGGAATAATTTAGTGTTAACATCAGATTTATGTATATTTTCATATATTTTTTGTTATTTATATTTTGCATTTGCTCTTAGAACCCCTTGTTTACATAAAAAATATACATAACAAAAACAAAAAATAAAAAAAATTTAAATATTTTGTTAGAATCGTTCATTAGTTATCAATCCCTTCTGACTGATGTTCCAGGAATCAGTGCATCTATATTATTAATACATTAAAACTGTATTGGTTGAATTTTCCACAATTAATTACGATTGACAAGTTCGTTTATACTTAAATTTTCAACTTAGTAGTTCAATTTTGTTTTAGAGGTCAATAGTTTATTAAATTCAGTACAAAATGAGCAGCGTATATTGTTCAAAGAACTATAAAATGATTACACTTCGTAGTAAGTGGACGTATGATATAAATTGTAAATATTTATAAACACATTGTTTTGGCAAACATTATTTCATTCATTCAATAGAGACAATCTAACGTAGATTAATAGTAATTCTAGAGTTTTAAGAAAAGTTGAAAGGTCTTAGGCAATGACCTCTTAATAGAAATTAATAATTGGTTATCGGAATGAATGTACAAACATATTTTAGAAAATTTTCTTAAAATAACAAATAAAATATAGATTTCTTAGAATAAATAAAAATATTTTTTTTTAATCTCAGAATGTTAACGTTTAAGATCTATTACGTAACATCTACAAAGCTCAGATTACGTATAAATAAATTTTCTATAAATTTTTTATCATAAAATTTTATACATTTTTTTACTATCTTATTTATATATATTTTTCATCGATTTATATATATTTTATATACGATTTTATTTTTCATTTTATGCCTAATTTAATTCAAATTTTAAATGTTCATTTTTCATCATCTGGCTTAAAAATTGTACACACGTGGTGGAATATACTAACAAAAAAATAAATGAAAAAAATTCTTCCTTTATTTTACATACAAATTTGTTAAAGTAGATAGTACAGTTACGTTTTTTTTGTGGCAAATTATATCTGGGGACTTGACTTTAATAAATTTTGATTCTTGGTAACATAACTCATAATGCAAACACTAAAAAATATCATTGCAAGGTTTGTTATTTTTGAGGTTCTGTATTATGTTTTCAATTTCTTCCAGAGTTCGTAGTCTGATTCTGGGAACCATTGTTCTGGTAATGATAATTAACTCAAATGTTAATTATATAGCAAACAGATTAGTAAAATTGACAATAGATTTACAACGAACTAGAAATTCGCGTTCAAAATCAGGATTGGAAAATATTTTTTACTAACAACCATTGGGGTAATATTATAAGACCAGGAATTTCAATAAACTCTTATCTTCAGAAATTTACCAAATTTCTGTATAATGATCAATATCTCTTATCGAATAGTTTCTATGTTCTAAAATTTAGTATTATCAGGAATGCTTATGAACGATCATAAGTATCCCTGATCATATATTACATAAACGATTATAAATAATTTTTTAGTGTTACCTTCCATACATCCCAATTCCTATAGTGGAAGACGACCGCCTTGTGACGATTCCGGTCACACACTCCCACCCCCGTTCCTAGCCTTGATGGGCTTTAACGGGAGCCGTCTTCTTGACCTTCGTACTGAATTCGTATCACAGTCATCAGCCAGGCCTCATTTGGGATACCATAGATGCAAATGTCTCAGTAGACGTTTACATCAGTGTCTATTAACTCAGCCTTTTCCTTTGCTTTAGTATTACTCCACGCCTAGTTCACTATAAAGACTGTAAATGTCTCATTCATTTGTGTCGAAACATATCTTCTATACATCCCAATCCCCGTAGAAAAAGATACCCGCCTTGTGACGTTCCGGTTTCCACACCACCCCTCCCGTTCCTGATGGCTTTGCCAGGAGTAGTCTTATTGACCCTCGAACTGATTACATATCACAGTCATCAGCCTGGCCTCGTTTGGGATGCTACGGATGCAAATGCCTCGGTAGACATTTACATCAATGAATTTTGATTCGGCCTTTGCCTTTGCAGTAAGCTTCTTCCAGATATCTCTCTCTTCTGCCCTACTCGTTGCCCTCTGAAATAACTAACCGGGTTCGCGGAAACACGAACTCCGCGCCTAGTTTTCTAATTTAAACCAGCTATTAGTGACTGTAAATGTTCATTATTATCGGTAATTAATTAATAAACACAAAGATATCTTCTATAAAGCTTAAAATCTTAAAAAACTGAAGACATATTTTTATTGCAAAAAAAAAAATTCTGAAAGAAAAAAGAAACATTAATGACCGCCACCAAAAAAAAATTAAATTATTAAATGGTGGATAAGAATATTTATTTAAATAGTAATTGTTAATATCTTTAAATTTTTAAATTTCAAAACCGTGAAAACAGATTCTACTTTACACTTAATTCTGGTTAAAAATATAAGCATAAAATTTTTATTTAGCGCTTTCAATTTTTGAATTTCTATTTTAAATGAAAACTTTTTAATAAGTGATTAATAAAATACTACGAGCTAATGCTAATAGCTGTTGATTCCCACTTTTTCATAAGAAAAAAATAAGATATAGACATTTCAATGTGCAAGATTTAATAATAAAAAAAAATTATGTGGACACTCCATGACTTCCTTATACAAAAATCCAAAAATAATATGATTCTAAATTATAATATTCAATTAATATTAGATAATTACACGTCTCACCAAATCTATTACAAAAATTTACAAAGTCTATTAAATTATATATAGACGTTTTTAAAAGACCATAACATTTTATTTCACTAATAACTTCTAATTTTTTAAATATTTTTTTTTTTAATATTGAATTATTATTTATTATACAATTTGTATTTTACAATCACAGGTCAATAAGTATTAATAAATCATTAAATTTAAATTTATAAAAATTATTTAAATTTAAAAAAAGAGTTAAAAAAAAGAAAACAGGAGATGAAGTCTGGTTCGAAATGATGTGTCTTCCCTTGTAAGATCCAAATATTTCATTAATTAAAATTATATTTGGTTATAACTCAGGATCCAATGAAAAAAAGTACCACTTATGATATATCGTTGAAAAGCTCTCAATGAGGGTTAATTACTGTAGTTTTAAGATAAAGTACAAAATCAAAAGTTTTTTTGATTTTGGGCTTTTTTGGACACTTTTGGTTAAGTCGATTGCAATAAAAATGGGAGATGCACAACTAGATGTTCCAACATCTCGATTCCCTCCCGAGGGGAAAAACGTCCGCCAAAGTGACTATTGCCGGTTGTCACACCACCCCCTCCGTTCCTAGCCCTGAAGGGCTTTACCGGAGGTCGTCTTTTCGC
>JAAAKQ030130849.1:0-12026 GCA_010016005.3 Zanna intricata | reverse complement strand
AAAAACTAATACCAGAATTTTAAAGTGGATTAATAGTCCAATAACAAAAATAAGAATTTTAATATTTAGTTATGATATTATTTTTTCTGAAATTACAAATGAGAAGAAATGATAAATAATTTGGATTCACTTTAGTGGGAGAATCTCCAATTCAGTTGTGGATGAAAAGGAAACAGTAATATAAATTTAAGAGACGCAATAAAAAGGAGGATAATGAGGATTTAAATATTTAGATGGAACGCTACATATCAGAAATTGTAGAATTCTATATTTACATAATAAAATTAGGATGAATAAAGTAAATAAGATACAAAAAAACTGATGTGCATAAATCATTAGAAGTTTCGTGCTTTAATAATTATCTCATAGCATTAAACTCAAATTTTGGAAGAAAAAAATATTTATTTTACAGGATAATACTTTTGACGATAGCTCATAATGCTAATGAAATATTCATAATAAGAAAACTAGAATGAAAGGGAATGGATATTTCTGAGATTATGGAAGAATTAAATAAAATTTGGACTGATGTTATTTAAAGTTAAGAGGTTTAAGATATAAAAGAGAAAATCCATTTATTTTTGAATTTCAAAAAAAGAAAAATGAGATTAATGAATGATATAGAGAGTGATTCCAAATTGCACAATCTCCCGGGAGATAATTCTATTGCCAAAAATTATAAAAAAATTCATATAAACATTGTTCATAAAACGGTTCATTTTTATGGTTAAAATTACAAATAATTTTGAGAAGTTCAACGTTAATTATAAAAAAAATACACTCAAACATGATCGAAAAAGTGATATGATCTAAACAGAATAGTTTTCATCAATTTAGGAACAACATAATGTAGATAAAAACAAATAGAAAACTTATTAACAGAAAAAATTAATAGAAAATAGATTTAAATAAAATAAAAATCATATACTTTTTGGTTTTTTGTAAATATTATTAAATATCAAAATAGTAATTTGATAAAGCTGCAAAAATTTATTCAAAGAGGTTGCTCAATGCGACGGCAGTTCTATTCAATTCATAGTTCAGCTCGGTGAATCCACTATAGCTGGATTCTAATAGCTTCTAATATTATTCTTAACAGTACAGCTCTGCCTTCTGTCATACTATATCTCAGTTCTTTTTGTGTGGCAATACGAGCGGAATAGACTAAAGATTTCATTCAACTCTAAAGAAAGGAGTTATTTGGGATCAGGAATTGAAGTGGTAATTTTATCGGTGCGTTTCGACCAACTAATTGCTTCCTAATGTGTTATTTAAATGATTCATCAGATCACGTCAGTAATGAGGAGGTGCATCATCATTGGAAAACCACATCTTTACTCCAACTGTATGTGGAATATCAAGAGTCCCATCAGATTTGTTTTCAAAAAATGCAAATACCGTTCTCCACTGAGACTTGGCGGTAAGAAACCAGAGACTATGAGATGATCACCAAAAAGATCACACCACACATTAAACGAAAACGTACGTTGGAAATGACTTGTAGTAGTCTCAATGGGATTTTCTTATGACCAAATATGGGGGTTTCGATAATTTTCACTGCCATTTCTTGGAGATGAGGATTCGTCAGTAATTAGGATATTACTTAGGAAATCTGACGAGTTCCACATTTTCCAAAAATATAGATATTTTTGGATAGAAATTTTCACCATCGATAAAATTTCATCCGTTAATCAAAATTAGGTGTTAGTACCTCTTGTACACATGTTCAATGGAATGGGTATAATCGTTGCTCCCGTAAGTTCGCCACACACTTGATTACGGAATATTAAAAAGATGTGACAAACGTCTGGTGAGAGATACTTGTACCGCAATCAGTATTGCTTCTTCATCGTTGGCATTTCTCACAAAACATTCAAGACCAGTATCGAATAATTGTGGTTTAAATATACCTGTTTCTCGAATTCGCCTCTACAAATCCTCAAATGTGTCACAATCTGGTACTCTTCTGTCTGGATAATTTTTCCGATATTTACTCACAGCAGTCAATCGATTTCTAATTATTTTACCATACATTACTTACATGTCCATCAACATCCAAATGAAAACAAATTTGTGGGATCATTCAATGTGAATAACTGACCGAACAATAGTATCGAAAATACCGCTCAAATGAATATTCAAATGCAAGACATTAAACTTAATTGTTGATCAAAGGTTATTACTAACCAGTGAAAAAATAAAAATGTTTAATGCCCTTTAAAACTTCTTTCAAATTTATTTTTATAATTTTTAACACTTGTAAGTAAATCGTTCTGTTCAAAATACTTTTCTGATCTTTTTGATACTTGTTCAAAATCACTTTTCTGGTCCAGTTTCTGTATTTTATTTCTAATTAAAGTTGTACTTCTCAAATCTGTGTTTAGTTTTAATAAACTTATTTGCATAAATTTTCTTAGACTTAATTTTTCTATAAAGTTCATTCGAATTTTTATTGTTTATTGGTTATTAACAAAGTTATTTTATTCCAAATCTAAAGAAATGTTTTCCTGACAAAACTTTTTCGTGGTTTACCCCGTTTTTTATAAAACCAAATGAAATAGATGTCTAGAACTACTTTTATTCAAGTTCTTAATAAAAAACAATAAGAAAGACCCAAATTTACCACTTAATTTGTACCCTAGGAATTTTAGTAGTGTTTAATTTCAAAAACGGAGCAAAAATCAGGGCTAAATATTTCGCGAGTAAAAATACGCTAACTAAACGTTTTCTAACCTATTTTTTTTTTATTTTTGACTGTAGAATCATCAACCAAGATATAGCTATGCAATTTAAAATCATTCTCTGTTAAGGCAGTCAATGTTAGTTTTTATTTAGCTGAATAGGTTTATAAAAATTTTTAAAAGAGTAAAACTATTAGAAGAAAGTAATTATTACCGAATTTATCAGATTTTTTGGTATGTAGGAAACTAAGGGACTACAAAAATAGAATAGATATTAATAAACCGGGAAAATAAATGTTAAAAAAAGAAAGAAAAATTGGATAACCAAATTTTCTAAAAGATTGTTTTGGTTTACAACAGAAATAAATTATTTAAAAAAACAAAAACAAAAAAACACTTTTTTCTCGGTTAAAAATGAAATTAAGCCTTGAAAATATTTTCAGTTATCGAAATTACATTAATGATCAGTACGAGGTACGCTCTAGAGGATTGACATCTAAATCGCTTAGGTGTGAAATAAATAAATAAATGTTAGGTCCCAAATAAACGACTATTGATGAAATAATAAACGTAACGTGTTAGAAATGTGACATGCTAAAAAATATTTTATCAAAACACAAATTTTTTCGATAATCCTTTATTAATAGAAAGAAAAAATGTCACGCACACTTCCCTGGGATTATTACTGATTGACACTTTTTATATCAAGTCGCATATTTTTCACTTGGGATGATTTCGATGAGAATAACGTAATATTTTTTTACCAATATAGGTATTTTATGTTTGCATTTTTTTAAATTAATACTTACACATTTGTTTATTGTTTGAACGTTATAGACGAAATATATTGTTGATTAAAAAACTCACCTCATTATAAGTTTTTTTTTATTTATTCTATTAAGATTTCAGATTCTTTGAAAGCAAAAGTACTAAACATTTTACTACGGAATCCCATATGTATTTATGAATATAAATAAATACATGTTTTACTTTTCTGCATAAAAAACGGTTAAACGAATAACCATAAAGCTTCTTGGTAGCTTCCTTATGAGAATTGATATAATTAATGCTGGAAAAATTCAAATGAAGATCAACTCACTTATGCTGTAACTATTTGTGTTTGGAAATTTTATTCGTGAATGCATTTTTTATATAAAAACAAATAAAATTATGATCTGTAATGTTCTTCAAAAGAAATGCTACTGAAGATTAAAATCAAAAAACAAAAAAAAAGATATTTCTATTATATACACATCCCAAGAGAGAAAAATATTTTCTATGAAAAGAGAGATACAAACAATTATTAAAGTATAATTTCATGTTCACCACTTTCTATAATCCATATTTTTTATGGCAGTGAAACATATAAAAAATCAGAAATTAAAACGGTTGTTCTGAGAATTGTTTTCTCTGAGTGTTATGATTATAAGCAGACTGAAATTTCCTCGGAATAATAATCATCTACATTTCGTAATGCTTGGCGGGCTGATGTGCAGTAATGTATTCGATTCAGCGAGTAAACCATTATGAAACCACTTTACTCCTCAGTTTTCTTTGTATGCATGAAATGGGAAAATAAACTTACTTAGGAATAGGGTTGTTTTTATTAATAGGGTTTATTTATTTTTTTATTATCATTATTATTATAATTGAAAATTATTACTGATAATTCTTTTTAACAAAATACACCCACTAATAAAATGTTCAAGTCCAAATCGTCAGAGCAGTAATAGGGGATCATCTGTTCGCAAAGTTTCTCCTAATACTCGTATACATTTTTATAAAGCTTGACTTCTGATTGGCATACAAGATAATTTTATGCCAAGGTAATTTTTATGTCAGTAATTTTTTCCCCCAACGTATTTTAAAATATTTAATTAAAAAAAAAAAAAATACATATAAGTTTGTTACACAATTATTTTTTTTTTTATATTTAAACAAATTATGTTTTATAACAAATGAGTAACAAGTAATCATTAACTGAGCTTAGAAAAAAATTTAATTTTATTGTTTTTTTTTTTTTTAATTTAAGAATCGAAAATCCCGTTTTGAGATGTGGGTATTTCGAAAAAATATATTCTTATTATTTTGTAGGCTATCAGATCGATTGCTATTTAAATAATTTGAAATTATTATTGCAAACTAGAGCGGACCTCTCAGTGGTAAGAAAATTGGATTAAAGCCTGGAAGTGTTAAATAAATCTAGCAAAAAATCAAGATAAAAAATTAATTTTAATTTTATCCACCTCATTGTTTAATGAGAAAAAATTTCCACCCGTAAAAACTTAGCTTCTTAATTTGATTTTAATTTAAATTAAATTCTAAACGATGTAAATAAATAAACACTTTATTTATTTATTCTTCTATAGTGGAAAGTTCTACTGACAGGTATCAAGTAACAGGTTTTTGCACGATGGTCTGTCCTGATTTTTTCTTTTGAATTATAGTATCCTAGTCTCCCTTTCAAATCACCCAACATTGTAATCCTCCTACTTCCTCTTCCTTTCACAGCCGCAATCTTTCCTTCAACTATTTTCTTTTGAATACATTCATGTCTTCGGACGTGTACTATCCAATTAACTTTTCTTATTTGTATTGTAGTAATTATACTCCTAGTCTCATTTATTATTAGCAAAACCTGATCATTAGTTACTCTGTTTTGCCAGGTGATATCTAGAATTTTCCTCCATAGCCACAATGCAAAACTTACCAGATATCGAGTTCCCCTTCTTTATTGTCATGTCCTAGCACCACTCCAAACAAAGCATCTTTAAAATTTCTTTCTCAGATTAGTAGGTTTACTTTTTGTTGTAAGCAGAATTCTAAGTTTCGTGAAAGCCATTTTTCCAATCGAAATTCTGCTTCTGATTTTCCCAGTGCATCTTCTACTTATTAACTCTATTGTGCTTAAAATATATTTAAAACTATTCCAATTGTTTCTTCAATTACTTGTTTATTAATTTATTTACGTGGTAATAAATGTTGTATGTACAATTCCATAAAGATATAAATGTAGTTTTTTTTTTAATACTGCTTTAAGAGTTGATTTTATTTTAGTAGTACGAATAATAATAGTTAATACTTTGTTTTTATTTTTGTTTCATTTATTTATTTTTTTAAAATTAATTGATTAATTAAAACTGTAGTATATGAAGTGTTCTTACTCCCTTGTAAAGAAATTAGTAGTGACGAAGTAAAGGAAGAAGTGTGATGCGAAAAATTTTGGTTTTCAGATTTTAACGGAATTATTTTTTTTTGACCATCCATGAATGTATTTTGACTAGTTTCGGCGTGACGTCTGTACGTACACATATATCTCGCATAACTCAAAAACGATTAACCCTAAAATGTTGAAATTTTAGATTTAGGACTGTTGTAACATCTAGTTGTGCACCTCCCCTTTTAATTGCAATTGAATGAACCAAAAGTATTCAAAAAAGCCCAAACTCCTCAAAAAATTGGATTGTGGATTTTTTTTTAAATGCAGTAGTAAGCCCTCATTGAGAGCTTTTCAACAATATATCATAAGTGGTACTAATCTTCATTGATTCCAGTGTTATTGACAAATAAACTTTTAATTAATGAAATATTTTGATTTTAAAAGGCAAGGTACTGCGGTTCGAGTCAGATTTCTCCTTTTTCCTTGTTTTTAACTTTGCTTTAATTTACTTTTTTAACTTTGTTTTTTGAATTTAAATATATTGACTTACTAATAATTATTAACAGATGCTTGTAAAAAAAGTTTTAAAGTAAATTATAATTTAACATTCACACTAAAAAAAAAATTAAAAAATTGGAAAGTTATTAGTGAAATAAGATTTTATGGACCTTTAAAAATGTGTTTATGTAATTTAATAGGTATTATTACATATGTATATATGTAACAGATATGGTGAAACATCTGATTATTTAATACTAATTGAAAATTTAGAATCGTATTATTTTTGGATTTTCGTACAAGGAGGATGTGATGTCTACATCAGATTTTTTTTTCTATTGTAATAATCACACAACGATAACTTTAAGAATTAAAAAGGTTAAGAAAGATTGTTTATGACAATAAAAATTAAAAAGGTACTCTTATTCTTAGTACCTCACTGAACATATACATTTTAAAACATCTTTAATAATCAATAAGTTTGTATGACGTACGTCGTCCAGACTTGCAGGTTACGTCATTGTCAGAATGCATGATACCTGAAGGAAACTGCCATTACAAAGGATATTAATAATATATTAATCACTTTACCGCAAAAAAAAATTAATCATTTTAAAGCATAAAAACGAGACGCTTACTGAAGGAATAGTCTAACCCCCTAAACAGCATACTGTAAAAACAATGCTTTAAATTTTTTTTTTCTATGAAAGAAATTATCTGGACTGTTACGTTTATGTAAAAAAAAAAAAAAAATTACAATAAAGTAACATAAAATTTATTGTATTTTCTGCTTGTTCTAAATACTATAATTTTTTTTATTATAAAAAAAAGTAAAATAGATACTATATAAAGGCTATTAAATCATTAACTGGATTTTTTAAAAATAAAAAGAAGCTAAAAGAGGACTATTTTCTCAAAGAAAAGTAATAAAAAATTTAAATTTTAAAAATAAAATTGTTATTTTGTTCTCTTTAAGAAGATATAAATTACTATTTTCATAGCTTTAATGTTAGGCTTCTTCTTTTCACTTCAGTTCCTTGTCAATTGTTAGTACTTAAAATAAAGTTTAGAACTAGTATTAGTACAATTGTTAATACTAGGAAAAAAGAAGGGAATCCCTTTGTTTTCCTATGACTGCTTTTACAACTTACATGTGTATCTGATTAATTGTTTTTATATTTAATTGTGCTATTTTTTGAATGACGACAAGCAGAATTTTTTAATTACATGAAGGGTCTTAATAAAAGCTTTATCTGTGACAAGTAAAGCTTCTGACAATGAACTCCGTTATAAACGAATAAAAATGTCTAGCTCCTTCTTGAATTTTGTTCCACTGTTTGGAATTTTCTTTCAATAATTTGACATTTAGCGTACGTTTACCGCTGTCTCTATTAAATACCTGTGGCTGATTTTTAGATAACGTTTATCTCCAGCTGTCATTCACATCGTTTAATTTATATTTTTGCCTGCTTCTAAACGGAAATGAAAAAAGCTGCTTTTAAAAATTCAATTCACGAATTTTTAAACCTATTCCAGACTAATATGTTTATTTTGTTACAAAAAAAAACTTGTAATTCTGTTTTATATTTATGTGTAGCTTATTTTATTAAAAAGTTTATACTCCAATGGTTTTTGTTTTAAACCTGAAATAGATATCTTTTCCTTGAATTATTAATTTGAAACGACCTAATGAACAGATCTTACTTAGACTGTCTTATGTCCCATGAAGTATCATTATTATTGTGTTAACAATAATTTAAAACCTCCATAGTCAGACTTGGATTTACACAGGGGCAACATGGGCTATAGCCCAGGGCGGCAAATTTTGGGGGGCTGCAAATTTTCGACTTTTTGAAAAACTCGAGATTCGGTTAAACTGTTTGTCATTTTGTTGTGTAGCGACTATGAATCAATCAATATTTCAAACAATAGCATTATAAATATTCGTTAAAGATTTTATTATTTTATGGCTTTATTGCCATCGCCGAGTTATATGTATTCATTATTTTCTTTATCTCCAGGATTTCTTTATCTTTAGGAGAATAGAAATTTCACACAGCTATAAATTTTATTTTATGTATATGGTCACTCATTTTTTTCCTTTTGTTTATTACTCTCTATTGTTCAGGTTTGAGAGCTATTACCTGATATTCACATCCAGGATCGGACCTTGCCCTCTCTCCAAATATGCACTCTCAATTAATTTACCATGGTTAAGTGTGGAAATTGTTTTCCAAACTCTTGCATTTGAGTACACTGCTTAGCTTGGGAAACAAGTCCTCCTCTATACGTTACGGTTACGATAACTTCGTAACCGATAATTGTTATTTGTGACTATTAAGTGAGCCAATTTTTTTTTATGTGTGTCGCATTTAAATATATTCTATCCTGTCATTAAAAAAGTTTCATCAAATTTATGAATATCAATGATTGAAAAGGTAAAAAGTGAAAACGTGTTAGTTTTCGTACGTAGCAGTTTCGTGGTAGTAAAACGTGGTAGTTTCGAACGTAGTTCTGATATGTGCATACCAGTTACATATATATTTTTCTAATTCTTAATTTTGACTACAGATAGAACACTATTAGTGACTATCGAAAAAAGTGTAGTGGAGCTGCTAACAGAAAAAGGGCGCCGGAAAAATTACAAGCAGAACAACAGGTGTTATTGAAAAATCCAAAACAATCGATTCAAACACCATTCGAAAACACCAAAAAAGTAAGAAAAATTCAATTTTATCTACTTTTATTCATTTCATTACTGAGTATTTTTTTTAAATAATAAAAAAAGCATAGTACTTGATTTGCGTTAAATGTTTTTAGTGCTTGTAATTTGTTAATTTAAAAAAATAGATACATTTTGAAAAGTACGTTAAAATTAACAAAGACCAGTAAAAGTGTTATTTTATATAGGGTTATTTTGACCGAGTATTATTTTGTCTTTATATTATTTGTCCGTATAACTTTTAAAATTTCTTAATTTGCTAGGAACAGATGATCAACATCCACCAGTATCAGCCGAACAAAGTGATGAGTTTCCAGCAGAGATTTCCGAGCATCAAACTAGTAAATGTTTGATATAATATTTTTTAACCCATCACCTGCCAGTGATGCATATCACAACCTGTATCAATGTTCTATCAAATGATAATAAATCAGATTCAAGAAGAACCAAAGTTTATTGATACTGAAATTGAAGTTTCTGAAATATAGTATTGAACTGTGAAAAATTAAGTAGATGAATTTTCCAAGAAAAAAAATTCGTTTCAAAGAGAAACTTGAAAGTCGTTAAAAAATGAATTTAAATATTAGTTTCTTACAGTAATTTATGCTTTAGATAAATAATAACCCGAGATGAACAGACATCTATTTTTTGTCATTTTTTATAGTAATGATTAATCATTTGTTCAAAAAGTGTTGTTACCAAATGATTAATGTAATCATATTTTAGAATGATATTTTTTAATTTGTGTATATTCGAATGGAATATCTCGAAACAGCATTTTTGCAAATTTTGTGGCATTTCCTACTCTCTAGGTTTAATAGTGTCAGTCAAAAATTGCAAGAAGTAAACATTGGTCTGGTTGAGATTATTGATTTATACAAAGGGCTTATAAAAATTGTCACAGATTGTCGCAATGAATTTGATCACTGATCATTTGATCACATCTGCATGACTTTGAGTAACAAACTGTGTTGAGAAGAAGGAGAAGAAGAACTCTACGTCATGCCGAAACGAGTAATGGAGAAGTGGAATCGATTGCCAGGGTCCATTTTAGAGTTAATATTTTCAGTGTCATCTTGGATAATTTATACAACGAATTGTGCAAAAGGATGTCAGCTTACGAAGTCATTAACAGCAAATTCGCCATTATTACGAATTTCAAAAATTTTAGCGATAACTCTGAAATTCGTGAGTCGTCCGAGATATTGAGACAATGTTATTCGTCAGATCTTGAGCCATCTCTAGGAGATGAGTTTATACATTTTCACGCACATTGCATTTCTCGAAATTTTCAAAACAAATTCCCTCTTAAGTCATTCACAATTCTTCAAGAAAATGACATATACACCGTGTTTCCGAATGTAGAAATTGCATACCGCATGTTCATTTGTACTGCAGTTACAAAATGCAGTGCTGAAAGGTCTTTCTTTTTCTTGCTTAAAAAGAATTAAGACATACCTCCGCTCCACAATGACTAAAGATCGCTTAAATAACTTAGCTATAATGAACATCGAAGCTGATATTCTTTTAAAACTAGATTGCGAGCAGATTATAACAGATTTTGCTACAAAAAACGTAAGACGAAAGTGTTTCTAAGCAAGTTATTATACATGTGGAAAATGATTATATTTCAGATTCAATTTGTAAATACATTATTATATATTAAATAAAAATTTTCAATAAAGGTGTAAATGCTTATATTTCATTTATACCAATTATCAAAAAATGCACATGGTTTTAAAAATGTTTGAAAAAGGGAAGCATTTTGCTATTGCCCAGGACGACACTTGTGATAAATCCGGCCCTGTCCATAGTACCACACTATTCAGTTACTCTCTTTGAAAGCAATAACAATCATTATAAAACTGGGGAATCCTTACCGGTCTGAAATTATCCTTAATCTGGTAGGTTTGCTGATAACGAGAATAAAACATTCGACTCGGTAAACAGAAAGGGACATCTGTTTGGGTATGAATCAGGTGTTCCACCAGGTTAATAACTAGTTCCACTTGCTAACAAATATTCTATTTGTAAAGTATACAATAAACATTAAGTAAAAACAAAATATATGTTACTACATCTGAATTGTTAACAACCGTCTAAAATTAACGTAAGTAGTTATACATCAGATAACCATTATTTTAGATTTCAAATTAAAAAATTATATTTTTGCTTTTTTTTCTAATCAAGCTAATGCCAAAAAGAAGACCAAGCTCACCTTATTTATATGACGTTCAGTTGTAAATGTGTCTCTGTTTACCTCAGGGTAAACAATTTCATGAAAGAAAGCTATATAATGAAAATCATTCTTCTCAGAAAACGCAGCACTGACAGGCCTATTTACCTTTACATTCATCACAGTCGTAACAAAAATGGGAAAGATTTTGTAAAGAAGCAAAACTATACCGCTATTTTTTTCGTGAAACAATGTCTTATATTAGAAGCGGAAAAGTAATTTAAATCGTTAATTATTTTCCCACAGAAGTATAAACTTTATAAATAAAATAACATCATATTTAAGAAACATAAAACTTTATAAGGGTATTTATATAGAATCGTCTTAATGAAAAAAGAACATTTAAAAATAAAACAACGTGATGAACGTACACAGATTAGTTTGATTTTCCAGTGTTAGAAATGAAATTTTTTAATAGCTTTTGTTACTTACTAAACAACATGAAACGTTTAACCACATATTTTTAACGAGTAAAAATGCTATCTTTGAATTTTACTGCTCTGATTATTATTGTTTAGCGCTGTAAATAAATATTTTACAGAAAAAAATTGTTTAAAGTTTTTAAGAATAGGAATCCTCATTCACTTATTCAATTTAAGGCTTACAATTCTGTTGTAAACGCTTAATCAAATGGCTTACAATAGAATTTTATACCTTCTACATTATTTCTAATTTGAATTATTTGTTGTAAGAATAATTTTTTTTAAGTACCCGCTGCTAGGCGGCCTC
>JAAAKQ030130837.1:0-31698 GCA_010016005.3 Zanna intricata | reverse complement strand
ATATATTCTTACTCGTTGCCAGCAGCTGATTTATTTAAGCTCTGTTTTCTATTATGAAATACGCGTATGTACAATAACATCTCTATTTCGGGAAGAAATCTACAAAAAAAAAAAAATAAATCACTGAATTAAACTTAACACAAATGTGTTAACATTGTATTTAAAAAAATACTTTTTTAAAAAATTTGCTAAAATCTGAGTGTGCTATTTATAAACCACTATTAATGTAGTAATAACAATGGTATAATTATTTTACGTTATTAATTTCCTTACAAATAAAAAAATGACCTCAAAATAATGTAAGCTAATAAGAATTTATGAGTATGATATTACCTGACATGGATTTTCTACCTTAATAAAATTAATAAATAGGCGTACTATTATTATATACGTTTTAATTTAGATAATATTAGATTTTAAAGTTGCATTGTAATTTTCTTAGTATAGTAAATTACGATGCATAATCGAACTACAATGCAACGCAATTTGTAACAGAGCGCTTAATATTTAAAATTATTAGATATATTTTAATTGACTCCTACATTAATTAATCAACTTTGTCGCAAAATAAGCATATGGTGAATTTTGTTATAGTAATGTACAATTTATTATTAGGCCATAAATTAAAAAGTTACAATGTACTTGAAATAACTATTTTTATTATTTAATTATTTTCATATCTTGCACTAATTTTAAAAAATCAACACATTTTAATGATTCATGATGATGAAGTAAATATTATATCATTTGAAAATTATTTTTTATTGATCTCAATAACATTTAGGTTAATTACTTAATTTTTAATATATTTAAAAAACTATTAAAGTAAATTGACATACCACGTATTTTTCCAATTATTTATGTGTTACTTTGCAGTTGTAAAAAAAATTTGTAATCAATTTTTAAATTCAGTTAGTCACCAGTTATAATCAATTTTTATTATTATTATTTTGTGTTTGTATATAAATGTATCTATGTATGTATATCATCAGTAGGATACATCAGCAATTTGGATATTGGATTTCTAATCGATTAACTGTTAAGTGGAAAAAAGTCATCACAGATAAGTTAACATTTTATTTTTAACAAAATACATATTATCCATATCTCTCTTTGTTTATCACCTAATATTATCTGAGGAAGATACATGTAGAGTTTAATGTAAATGTTGTACGCTATGGAATGTAATTAGATCTAACATGATAAATACAAATATAACATGAATTCATGTAATCTTCCATGAAGAATTTTTATGATATATTTGTATGTATGATGTTTATCGATGTTTAAGAAGTAGGATTTTTAATTATCTAAACGTTACGATAGATTATTCAAATTTTCTTTTAAGGTAGTATTAAGTCCATTAATCATAAATTAGTCATAGTTTTTATTGAAAAAATTCTATATATATATGTATATAAAATTCGGCTATTTTTGGAACAGTTATTCATTATTTTAACTTATTTTATATTCTCCTTAAAGCGTAATTAGACATACTTTTATAATTCATGATAAAAGTACAATAAAATATGTTTTAAAGGTAATTAAATATCCTCAGTACTTATAGTGTACTTAAAATCTGTTGTAAATTTTATTAAAATGATACGACTAATTTACTATAATGGTAAATATGTTTATAATACTATTCATTATAGCACTGTAATTATTATTCCTAATCTGTAGGCTGCAATCTGCAACGTTGCAATCTGTTCAAGCAGTGAACCCGTAAGCAACTCCTCCCTGGCTCAATGAGACGAGGATGATATGTATGGCGCTGTAAATGAGTTGTAGTTTTGTTCAGAATCAGGCCGATCATTCCTGAGATGTGTGGTTAATTGTACGCCGTTCACCAACGTACACTGATATCTATTGTATAATATTAAAATTCCTATAAATGTAACTATTACTAGGATTTGAAGCTAACCTTCGGATTACCTTTCTACTTCAAAAATAAGCTTTAAAGAAGTGATGTTGAAGTCGAGTTTAACGCTAGACAAGCCCGATTGGCTTATTACACGTTATCATAACGTGCCTTTTCGTTAAAAATGTTCAAATTAAAACAAGAAACCTAAAATAGTATCTATAAATATTCATCATTTAATATCAATACAAAGGGAAATAAATATTGATTTCCAAATTGATCACTTCACCATTTCTACAGCTTTTTCACAGTAGGTGCCGTGGTTCATGAAACCTGTTACTTGTTAGATGTTTAATCAAAGTGCAATAAACGATTTCTTGACAGACCTAGTGGCATATCTTCTATCGAATTAGACTATACAGGCACCAAACATACATAGGTGTTCACAGGTGATATCCATAGGTGTCAATATTTTTAGCACTTATATGAATAATGGGTTACACGCAAAAAAAAAAGAAATAAGAAATTAGTGATAAGAGTAAGGAGTGGTGCGAACGAATGATTTACCCAAATGGACTGTGATTAAGAGATAAATAAAAAAAATGGATATCACAAGATTCTGAACGATATTTTTCTTAGAACTGTAGAAACATATAGCAAGCCTTCAGGAAAAAAAGGAAAATATTATGTAGTAAAAGTCTGGACTGAGAGCTGAAGACGAGGTTAACGAAATAATGTCTATGTAGTATTTGTTGCGGGGAATTAAAGCAATAACGATAAGGATGAGGGAGAGGGACTGAGTCAAAGGTTTTGAGATTTGAATGTGGATAAGAATGAAGATGGACTGATAAAGTGAGAGGAATAAAGGAATTAAAGAAAACTTATACGGGAAGTACAAAAAGAAAAAATACTGGTTAGTAAATGTGGTTAGGTGAAGTGAAATTTTGACAGCTGCATTGGAAGGATCAATAGAAAAAGAAGCATGAAGTTAATCGATGATATGAAAATTGGAATTTATAAGTAAATGAAGGAGAAGACTTCGGATAGCGATGGATTTCCATAGTCACCCATGTTCATTACCGCAATTGAAAACACCAGATAATAATGATGAAGAAATATATTACGTGTTTTGTTTTGAACAGAATTTACTCAGCTCTGTTGTAAACTAATAACTTAAAAAATAAACAGTTTATAGCTTTTTTCCTGGAAAATGTATTTTTCCTCATTTATTTTAAGTAAACCTGGAGTTGAATAAAATGTATGTAATTAATTATTTTTATTTATTTAACGATCGGTTGTGAGTAGATTTTTATTAAATTTGGCTTAATAAGTTGAAAGATTAAAGTCAGTTTTCTAATTTAATAATTTTACTTGTTAATAACAGTCACAACTTTTTTTATTCAGTTGTTATCAGGTGAGTTGTAAATAACAGGTTTTCACATTGTCTTTTCTTCACTCTTCTTCGAAGACTTTCTTCACCCAAACATCAGTTCTCTATTTAATCTTATCTTTCGCACAATTTTTTTTAGATAGTTCTTTCTACATTCTTTAGTTCATATTTCTCTAAGGCTCCTTGAAAACATGTTTAAATTTGTTGTTGTTTTTATTCTTCCTCTTGGTACTCTCATATTATTCTTTAAGTCTAAATTTTTATTATATAATATTTATCTATCTTTATGGTGTTGGTCAGTAATACTCCTACAACAGACAATGTAATGCTGGATGGATACATGTGAAAACGGATAGCTATGATGAAATGAACAGTGACGTTTATGCCTTTAAAATAACAGGATAAATCACATTTTTAGCCACCCACATCGAATATAATTGGCATTAAGCAGTAGGTGCATGCTTATAAAAAACAGCTAGGTTTATTATGTAGGTGAGTACCAGACGTTATATGTGTCATGTGCCTAACTACACATGATTGGCGAAGAGAAAAGAGGGGAGAGAAGTCCAAGGAACTCAAGACTTCTCTTTAGAAATGAGTGGGTGTTAAAGGTTGTTGGGAGTGTTTTGCCATTAGAATTTAAGAAATGTTTGCTTCTATATTAATTTTTTTGTTTGGTTAATGACAGAAATAGCAATTGTTTTTGCAATGTTACTTGCAAAGCTAATACAAGTTATGCATGTTTATATTTTTAAATATATGTAAATAAGCATGAATTTATTCTAAAAAGTAAGTAGTCTAATAACTCAAGAATACAGCTTTATAAACAGAAGAAGGAACATAATTATAACAAAATAGGAAATTCTATTACAAGACGACCTTTATATATAAAACTGCTAACAAAAGGGCAAGGTTGGAAAAATCATGTTTATATTATTTTTATTCCACCAATAGTAACACCGTTTTACGTAACATAACATAAATGGAAATATATATGTGCGCGCGCGCGTGTGTTTGTATATATATATGTATGTATGTGTGTGTGTGTGTGTTTGTGTGTGTGTGAAAATGTAGGCACGTATTATAAATATGCTTAAGTCTTATTTGTCTATGAATTGGAATTTTATTTTAAAACTAATTAAACTAATCACTACCCACATTATACCTATAATCTATAATTATTCAATAATGAATATTAAATAAAAGTTGTTCATGTAATTTTTACAGTAAGTAAAATTTATTTGAAATAACAACACGTCCCTTATATAAAATGAATAAATTTCATAATACGTATTATTATTTCATTCCTATTCCTCTCTGATTTATATTTATTATCACTAGGTTTCATTAACAAATTTATCTGATATCACAATGTTTTATTTAGTTTCAAAAATCCCTACAAACTGAAATTTGTATAATACATATAATATATATATATATATATATATAGAGAGAGAGAGAGAGAGAGAGAGAGATAGAGAGAGGGAGAGAGAGTGACAGAAAGAAAATAATTAAATTTTTTTTTTAATCTACATAATTGTTTTTAATTAATTCTTATGTACGTAAATATTACTTTTTTTATTTACGAAAATACATACAATACATAACTAGGAAAGAGAATACTCAATACATAAAGGAGTAATCATAAATTAGCCTATCATCATTCCTTTTTAAAGTATTTATGGGAGAAGGGATATAACCACAAGAAAAATTTAAGATTCAATTAAAAAAGAAAAAGAGGAAAAAGACTGATGATATTTTAAATAAAAGGAATAAGAGTATAGTAAGACGTATAATTATACACATTTAATAATTATATAATTATTCAAATAATTATATATCGTACGAGTATATCAGAAATTTCATATGTTTTATATTTATTCGATATACGATGCAAAAAATGAAAGTAAAGAATATGTCAAAAAACTGACTGATACACACCAAGAGAGGTTTTATGCAGAAAACTACTGGTAAATCATATGGATATAATGAAAACATTATTTTTTTAAATATTTATATAAAATGTAAATTTTTACGCTGGAGAAAGAAGGAAATAAAAAAAATGAAACAAAGAGTAAGTTTTTTATTAAATGATAGAGAAGAATTCTTATTTTTACACAGATTTGAATACTAGACCTTGGATACCGGTGTTCTTTGGTGGTTGGGTTTCAATTAACCACACTTCTCAGAAGATGTTGACCTCAGATTTTACAAGACTACACTTCATTCACATTCATACATATCATCCTCATTCATCCTCTGATGTAATATCTTACGGTAGTTCCGGAGACTAAACAGAGAAAGAGAGATAGAGAAGAATACTGAAAATTAAACGGCCTACTAGAATACGAAATAAAATGAATTTAAAACGAAACAAAAAAAAATAATAAATTTTAGCAAATTCCTGGATTCAGGCTTATTAAATATGGTTGGTTCTAGAAAAAAAGAATATTTAGTAAAAGATTAAAGGGGAAAAAGATATTATAATATTTAAAACATATACAATTGAGGTTTTAGGATCTATGATATATCTTCGGACTAAAAGGTTGTTTCAGAATAGAAATAAATGGAGAAATGAATCAACCTATTAAAAGGCTGTACGCCCTTGCTTTAAGGGCATATTAAAGGCAATAGCCCTCAAAAAATAAACGCATTAGATTAAAAATTATTTTTTAACCTTATCCTTGTAGAAAGAATTAAATTTTTCTCTTTGTAACTATCGTGAACTTGTTTAGTTTTTTTTTTTTTTTTGTTAGTTTAATCCACCTTGGAGACGGACCCAATTTAATATGAACACACCCCAAAGAAAGAATCAGGGGGAAATTATTTACCCCTGCACTTATTCCACCACCTTTTTAAGAATAATCTTGATCAACATCGTGGACACCGAGTACCACGCCCGCTCCGTCCGCATAATAGATCCCGCCCTTGCTGTTATCGGGGAAGGCAAACTGAATTCTCTCAAGCACGCTTCGCTGTACAACAACAACCGTTCATACACCAGAACCGAGTGTTCTGCAGTTTCCACTTCCCCGTGATAGTCACATTCTGCAGAGGGTCTCAATATGCACGTGCACAGATATCCTTGAGACACCGTGACCGGTAAGGAACTGGGTTAACTGTGTTCCCCATGTTTGCGTCTAGAGGTCTACGATCAGTTTTTAGGTCCATCAAGCTTAATTTAAGAATCTTCTACTGTTGAGCTGTAAAATAAATAATGAAAAAGAGTCACTTTTCGTCCCTGTATAGTAAGCCATCCTCTATAAACAACAAAATAAATTCAATTATAGATGAAATTAACTGATGTTTTCCTGTAAAATTCAGATTAAGAAATATTGAAAATTGTAGCTAGGAAGTTATTTTTGTTTTTATTAATTAATTTAATTATTAAATTTGTTACTTATTAATCTATGTGAGGTGTCATAATTTTAAATTTTAACTTGTTAAAATGTATTATGCTGTCATCAATTAACAGCATTAATTTATAAATGTTATTATTTAATTAATCAATAATTAAGCCTATGTTCACTTTATTTGACCTTCTATATAAATATTTATACATTTATATAACCTTTATATATATATATATATATACATATATGTGTGTGTGTGTGTTATGTTCAACTTTATTAAAGAAAAGATATAAGAATTAGGTATATAAAATATGTATAATTACATAATTATAATTATACCACCATTTGATTATATGATACATAAAAACATATAGTGATTGATTCATAATCAACTCTCAGAAAAAAACTATTGATGAACTTTTATAAATACGATTTTCTCACGATTTAATTGCATCCTTAGAGAAGATTTTTTGGAATTCTGAATTTCAAGGGTTAAAATGTGGTGGATTACATTTTGTTACTTTTTTAAATTTCTCTGTAATAAATGAAGACATCAATTTGATTTTTAATTCAAGTGTAATCTTTTCGCGAATATCTGAAAACCAATTTCTTGATTTTTTTTCAAATTCGACCTTAAAACGGATGAAGAAAGGTAAAAAATGTTAAGCAATGATTGAAAATTTGCCCATTTCCATCTAAACGAGATATACACCAGATTTGGGCTTGCAAATTCTCTTTAGATAAATATTTAAAAACCAGTTTCGGTTTTTTTTAAATTATAATTTCGGCTTTTTAAGGCTTTTACGCTGTATGTCGCGGTGGCTAAACCAATATAAGCTACTGCCATTGCTACAGTATGTACAACGTGACTGGCTGAATCTGTTTTCGGTAACTTAATTAAAAAAACGTATTATAAAAGAAAAATAATTGATCGCGACAGGAAATGCAAGTATCTATATAGCGCGGGCGAACCCGAGGCGGGAATGCTAATATACTTTTGTATATATATATATATATATATATATATATATATATATTCAAAAGTAAATAAGTAAATAAAAAGTATATATATCTTTTTTAAGAATTTCACTATACATTTATTTATATTTTTGCCGTAATTCGTTTTTCTTCAAATGTTTTGTCTTCAGCTACATTTTTTTATTGTTGGATTTACTCTTGGATAATTACATATTACACTTTTTTTTTCTTTTTTTTAATAATAATAACTTCTTAAATAAAAGGTTCGATACACTTGGTACGTAAACTTTCACTTCCAACAAAAGCTAGCAGAAATTTAAAAAAAGTGTATTGCACGAGAGGAAACAGATTTTTATGTCGCATTTTAAAATTAGTAATAAAATATATTCCCAAACGTTTCTCCTTTTTTATCTTAAAAAGTAAAACTAAAAATTAAAACAAACTTAAAAAATATATAAAAAAAAAGGTGGAATAAAAGTTCTGCACTTATAAAATCGGGAATTAATCAGGAAAAAAATAAAGAAAAATTCAGGAAAGGGGGATTTTCTACTGAGAAAAGGCTCCATTACAATAAATGTGTAGTAAAAAAATAAATTCAGGAAAAAATATGAGCGAGTGACTTAAACAGTACTAGCCGGAAAACAAGCGAAAGATCGCTAAAAAAATAAAATGCTCAATAATTGGCCAAAACGGAAATAAACAGCTTATTTATACATCTAAATTTCTAGAACTCTTACCTATAATTTATAAATACTTTTTCCAAGAGTAAATAAATTGTTAACGCGTTAACGATTATGTATTGGCTGTCATCAATTAATAGCATTAATTTATAAACGTTATTATTTAATTAATCTATAATTAAGCCTATGTTCACTTTATTTGACCTTCTATATAAATATTTATACATTTATATAACCTTTATATATATATATATATATATGTTATGTTCAACTTTATTAAAGAAAAGATATAAGAATTAGGTATATAATATATGTATAAATTCGTAAATATGTACAAATTATTTGCTTATACTCATGAATACTTATCATGAGTATAAGAATACTCATGATAGTATTCTTCAAATACTAAATATTTTCTTTTTAGAAATAAAGAATTCATAATTTAATACAATATTTAAAGTTTATTTATGTACTTAGGTTGTTTAGATTGCAATCAGACTTAGTATCTGGCGAGAAATCATTCTTGAAGCTATTCGAAAAACACTAAAGTTTAACAGTCATAAATTTTAATATGTAGTATTATTAATTGAAAAATACATTTTATAACAGAAAATACATTTTTACCATTATTAGAAAGACTGGAATTTTTAATAATTTAAACTTTACTTATGAAAAAAAAATTCGAGTAATATATTAAATCTTTGTTAAATTCTTATGTAGTAGTCATGGTTTTACATAAAATAACCGATTAGTTGATACATTTAGTAAACTACGGATTGCAAACGGTAAATCCCAAGATAAGTCAAATTCCATGATAAGTTATAATACGTCTAAGCAGATAATAAATAATTATTTTTCGTTTCTCTTTAGAATTTTTTAAATGGAAATTCTTATATAATAACTTAAATTTTAAAGAAATTATCTGTGGGCATTGAATTTTCACATTAGACTTTCCTGTTACTCGGAATCCAACAATAAAGCGCCTTAAGCTGATGACATTGCCATTATGTCATAACACCATTCTATACAAACATCTACTTTAATCTTATAACATCGCTTAAACCTAATGGAATGATGGCTTGAAGATTAGAAAATAAAGATTAATCTGACAAAATCTGCACACATCACGTGTATGATGTGATAACATCATTATTTTTAAATAACACACATTCACTATTAGCTGCCTCGAGTTTTAACCGAAGATACAACAAAGCGTCTTATCTTCAACTAACGGACGAACCAATTCTATTGGTTCATTCAAAATAAGTGACCCATTCGTTTAAAACAATATTTTTTGTTGTATAAATCCGTTTTAAACCCATACAGTTTCTGATTTCATTCTTCGGATTTCTGGTTGTTAAAAAAAAAAAAAGAAAGATTAAAAATCGATCAACTTGTTAGGAAGAATAAAAACCACCTGGTCAACACTTCTACTTATAATTCTTGCTAAATTATAAGAATTTTTAATTTTTCCTCTAATCATAGATTAAATTCTGAATCCCTTTCATAAAAGATACTGTTATAACAGATTTCTACTTAAGGCTTTATTACCAAATAGAAAGGAAGAAGAATCAATTGCATAAATGCCAACCAAATCCATTTTTTTCATTTTAGAATTTTTCTTCTTTTTTACTAATTTTCAAAATTATTCATAAAAAATATTATTAAATATTTTTTTTATTTCCATGCAATTTAATTTTTTCATTTGATATTTTTGAATAAAATCCTGTTATTATACATTGTAGTAAATTGTAGTATGTAATACGTTTGATAAACAATAAAGGAACATTTTTAATTTGGTGAAGTGTTCGTGTTACATTAATTGGATTTTAAAAGGATCATTTGATAATATTTTCGTACAGATGATGTATTCATAAAAAAATTTTATGGTAAAAATAAATAGTAAAATGATGGTTAAAAAGAGTGAAATCGTGAAATAGTAGAAAAATATAGTTTTTTTAATTTCATTTTTAAAATGAATTTAATAGAAGGGTTAGGAAAATATCCGGTAGTTTCAAAAATGAAAATAGTTTTATTTTGCAATACTCAATAGAGTTCAGGCATTATCTTGAACAACATATAAGTTTTTGGTTACACATTCTCCCTCAGAGAGCAGTTGCGGTAAATTTTTCCACAGGCAACAGTGGAAAAATAGCCGGGCTATTTGGAAAATAGCCTAGCCGGGCTTCAGTACCATGGCATCGCCACAACAGAAAGCACACGAGCATGTACTAATTCTCAGAAACAAAATTAGTAACTGTCGTACAAAACAAATTATACGCCAGTCTATTGTAGAAATTATCCAAGCGGCAAAAACATGCTGATGTGATAGTTTTTGGAAACCAAAGCGTTTTTAAAGATCAGACACCAGGTAGGCATAAAATAAGTGTCGAAAACGTAGAAAGAATTCAACTGTCTTTCTAAACAAGTATAAAACGTTCAGTTTGTAGTATTATATGACGACTAAACAATCCTAAAAGCACTGTTCATGATACTGTTAGCAAGCAATTGAAACTTCTTGCTTATAAACAGCAATTACTTCATGAAATTACACCCAATAATGTCATAAAGAGCTCAATTACTATCAACCACGTTATACTTAATTTCTCCTGATGAAAACTACCTGCGGCGCATTTTATTTTTTGATTAAGCAACATTTCATGTTCATAAAAATGTAAATCGTTATAAGGTGGTGCTTAGAAAATCATACAAATCTTTGGAATTCGTCCACAACTGTCCGAAAGTGTTATATCATGAATAATTGTGTTTTGGGCCCTTTTTTTTCATGAGCAAACTAATAGGAGAATAGTGTACACCGATATGTTAGAGAAATTTTTATTTTGCAGACTGGAAACACGAATGGCCTGATTTTTAATAGGATATAAAAAGTTGTCCGGATTACTCTCAACGACAGGTTCTTTGAAGCTGGAAAGACTGAGAAGTCCCATCCTTTAGCCACCGTGAAGTTCCGTTGACGCTGATGGATTTTCTCTTTTGAGCTACGTAAAAGACATAGTGAATCAAGAATAAATCTTGTCATTTGACCACCTTAGCCAATGAATAAAAACAGTCATGGAAGTGACTCCTGCAGACATGTTCTTCAGAATGTAAAATATTCGTTTAGCATTTATAAATGGCCGTAAACAGTGCTAATACTGTGTTACATTAAGAGGTAAAAAAACCCTTTAGGGTTTATACTTTCATGTAGTAAAATACATTCATTTGAATAAAGTAAATTTAATTTAAAACCGTGGGTTTTTGTTTTAATTGGTGTATATATATATATATATATATATATACAAATTCTCTACGTATGAACCTAAAGTATTTTGTAATTATAAAATTAATTTCAATATTAAAGTTGTGTTATTCTAAAACTAAACGTTTTATTTTAGTAATATTTTGGAGTTAAAAAATATATCCCTTTTTACTAAAAATTGAGCTTATAAATAAATTGTTATTTATCGGTTCGGTATAAATATTGTAATAAAAAAGATTACAGTAGATAGTGGTAGTGCTATATCCGATCTTCATGACGGATTGGTATCTTGTCTTCGCGTTTCAGCGTTTAGATTCTGGGTTTGAGTCCCGGTCATGCATGACATTTTTTTTCATGCAACAAAAGATTTAATTTATTATCATCCATCGGTAGGTGTTACAGAGTGTCTTCAAACATAAACGAAATGTAGAGGATTTAATTGCTGTTGAGCTTTCTCTCCTTATAAACATTAAATACATTATTAATTTTTCCCAATGTAACAGATTAGTAGATATTTAATTATGTCAACAACAACATAAGCCGTAATCGCTTAAAATTATACGTTTGAGAGTAGTTTTTTTTATTAGAATAAAATTTTTAAATGGAAAAATAAAAATTACTATTAATTAAATTTGATATATATATATATATATATATACATACCTTATTTTAATGATAATTACATTAGTTTATTAAGAATTCATAATATGTACGCGTAATATTGTAATATTTATCTGATTTTAATGAAAGAAAACGTATTTATTTATTGTAATTTAATTCATACATATGTACATAATCTCAATTGTCCATTATATATTATTTTAATTGTAATGAGTTTTATTTTATGAGAATACAAATATTTTATCAGGACAAAAGTAATATTTTAAGTATTACTAGAAATAAACATTTGTAAAAATATGAATGCGATTGGTAAAATTGATAAAATTTTTATTGCATTATGTAAATATAACCTTTTAATTTGAATCGGTCATAACTTGTTTATTTTATTTGACGTATAAGATTTTACTTTGTAGTACTAAATATTTATTATGTACGAGTAGATATCACCATGCCTCAGGAATACACGTATCTTTATTTAGGCTTATACAAACGTTTAAGTAACTACTAATTAAACTTCTTTGTGTAGTAGTTGCAATTGTAAAAAAACGAATCAATAAATATACAAACCATATGTTATAATTTATTTAATTATTTTATTATTCATAATTAAGTTGACTGTGATTTCCATAAGGTTTTTTTAAGATAAAAATAAAATAAATTTCATATTTGTTGATTATAGGTAATTATGTTTAATATTTATATTGAAATTTTATGGTTGTTTTATTATAAAAGCTTTTAAGATAAATATATACAGAATATATTACTAATATAATAATTTTAAAGATAAAGAAATATTTTTTTTTTATTTTATAAAATTTACAATTAATATACCAATTTAAAAATGATATTATTGTCATTATTATTCCAATAACAATTAAATTAATTACTTAATCCTGTTATTTATTGTTTTTTTTTAGATTTTAAATCATTTAAACAGCTGTTTGATCTTAACATACTACGTATAAAAATGTTTTATTTATTTTTTATAATAAATTAAATAAACTGGATGAATGTATTGATATTGCTACAGGTGTACAGGTGTACTTGTCCGCCGGCTATTCAATAAATTTTTAATTCCTCTTTCAAGTCACAGATCGATTAGATTTGAATAAAATTTTATTTTATTGTATTTTAAGTAAAATAAGGATACATAATTTTATCAAATAGGCAATTATTTATTTATTTACAATTATAAGAGAAAAATATTATAATATTTATGTAGAATTATACACGAAAGTAATATTAGTTGCTAAAATATTTACTCTACAGAAATCGAGGGAAGTATTTTGTTATATGTAAAAAAAAAGTCGCTTGTAAAAAAAATATAATTTGTGTAAAGTAGCGTTAATTCCATCGAAAATATATATTAAACAATAATTTTTTATATTAAAAATTAAGTTTCTATTGAAATAATTTTTCTTTTCTTCAATCTACTAGAGGCAAAAAATATATTAAATAACGATTTATAAAAAGTGGCTAAAAATATTTATTCTTTATTAAAAATTTTAACTTTTATCGAAAATATATAAAAAACAAAAATTTATTAAAAAATCTGTTTCTATAAAATTAAAATCATTTGGTTTCCATTGAACTATTTCATTTTTTAATTTATTAACAAGTAAAAAAAAAAAAGTAAATAATTTTTTAAAACTTTCTCAAAAATATTTATTTTTATTCTTTTTAATTAAAATTTATAATTTTTATGGAAATTATCACAAAACAAAAATTCATTGTGAAAAGTTGTTTCTATAGAAACGCAGGTTCATGGGAAATATTACTTGTCATATATAAAACCACTTTTATTTTTTTTTACATTTACTGTTACAAAAAGTGTATTTAATGAATTAAATTAAAAGAATCTCAATAATATTCTTTTTTCAGTTAAAGTTTTTTAATTTCATCGTAAACGTATTTTCAAAAAAATTTAAGACGAACTTACATGAAAAGCCCGACAAAAATATTTAATTCGTACCGAAATTTTTAAATCAATGAAAAAATTATTTTTTGAATTGAATGAGTCATAAAATTTAATTAAACTCCAATTCCAATGACAAATTTCGGATATTCTTATCCAGTTTTTCGAAATTTCAAGTGTCAGTTAGGTAATCCACTTATGGCGATGTTGATTGGTGCCAATGCATTGGTAATATTTTTCCAAAGTAGTACGAGGTCATTCTGGCGCCTGAAATTCTTATACTTAAAAATCTCACCAAGAGAATGATCATATTTATTTAATAGCATCTATCCAGGTGACACTATTCATAATTGATCAACGCTTTTGGTGTTGATATTTTATGAATTCACCTTTTGAATTCAAAAGATATTTTATGAATAGTCGTGGTGTTTATGTAGTGTTTCTATCACCACCAAAATAGAAAAACCAGAAGTACTGATTTAGCGTTGATTAACCTTAGGGAAATATCTGTTAACTAGTTCTCTAGATCTGTTAGCTTAAACTTTTTTTTTTTTTTATAGATGAGGTGGGGGAATACCAGTTAGTATGCTTCCGAAGGGATAGTGTAGAACTTTCAGCAGGGTCCGCAAGATGTTATTAGTAGCGTTTGTATGCCTGTGCTCTACCCTACCAACTAAACCTAATCATCTCATTTACTTCCCACCATCCGGGGCCAGGCCAGCAACTAAGCTTTACATGGCTCCGGGGAGTGCCTTTGAGATCAAGGGATCCAGAATCCCCGTGTATCATCATCATCGCCCATCCGCACAAGTATAGATGAACGATGTCTCCACAGGGGGCTTTCCTTCACCCCGTCACTCACGGTCCTATGCTTCTGCCTCATTCAATCTGACTTCTACAGTCAGTCTGACTTAAGCAGACAAGCTGTTGACTTAAGCTTAGATGTGACTAATTACTAATTTATTTTTTATTCAGACCTACTATTTATACTGTGTTTTAAAAGAGGGATCAGCAATTATCTGACTGATCGTAGCCATACAATCAGACAACAGGAAACAATAACCCCTTTGCAGATCTGATTCACTTTCAGAGCTCTTCCCAAACCCTAGTGTCTAAGAATGTATTGATTCTACGTGTTCCCGGATCCTTATTATGGATTTAGTAAAATTTGATCTGGAGTATGTACCTATATTATGAAAACAGGGTTCAAACTTAAGAAAAAGATAGTTAAAAATATCATAGGTACTCATACAACATAAAACAAACAAATCCTGCTTGAAGAAAGTTGAATCTTCTTCCTTCAATCTGTTGTTCCTCGTCTTACTCCCAGTCATCGGAAGATAATGGTCTAAAGATTCCAGTAAAAATAAACAGTTTTGAATCGACCGTATTAAATGTAACTCTAGTTTTTCACCGGAACTTTGTTACACAAAACATTTAAATAATTTATAATTCATATTATTAAAAACCTAAAGTAGTGATATCAAAGTCCTACTTTGATATGTTTATTAAATCTTTGAAATTGTCTTCGATACGTGATCCGTTTTTTTGAAGTTTTAAGTTATTTATTTACTCGAAAAGAAATGAAGAATTGACAAATTTTGAAAATTTTGCCTACTGCCGTAATAATTATAGAGGGAAATAGATGACTGTAAGTACAAAGCACCGTTTTAGAGATTTTCTCATCAGTAGCCGTATCTAAAAACTTTTATTTATTAAATTATCGCTTCGAAAAAAAAATTCTTTAAATATAAATACTGATCTTCGTGGCGGAGTGGTAGCATCTGGGCCTTTCAATTTGAGATTCAAGTTTCGAAACCCATTCAAGCGTGGCTTTTTTCATTTTTCATATGCTATAAATTTCCATTTTCATATCCCCTCGTACAATTTTCTTTCTTAGATTCATCTATAAATAAAGAAAAATAATTAATTTGTAATAACTACTGAAATAATTTTTAATTGATGATCTCTCAATTTGGCTTACTACAATTGTTGATGTCAATTGATGTTGCAAATTTTAATTTTAAATTTATTTAAAAATTATTGAATGCATTAGTAAAAATTTTAGGTCACGCCATCATGTACATGAATACTAATAGAAAAGCTCTGAAATTTGAGTTCCTGACTATTAATTTGAAAAATAACCCGTCATGAAATCCATCGTTTAGCCAAACCGACAAATGTATCGCGTATCAGTTTATTTTATGGCCTCCTAAAGTATTTTTTTCTTTAAATTTCACTCTAATCTTTAAAAATATCCCACTATGTTTTTCTCTTAAAAAATAACACGAGTAAATAAAAATTATGCAACCCTATGATGTTGTGACATCATGAATCAATATTGCCGATAACTAAACTGTTAACTCCTTTATCGTTTTCTACGTAGATATTAATTATTATTTTCAGTTTTTATTTTGTGTCATAAATCTACTTTTTTCTTTTCTTTTTTTACGAAATATTGTCAAAATCGCTATTTTTGTATCGGTAACAGTTTACTCATCGCTTCATCGATAAATGGAAAAAACTATTGAAAAAAGTGTAGTGTATTATTTTTTGAAGCAGTTTAACTCATCAATTTTTAAAGAATATAATTATTCCATCAGTATCATTATAAAAGACAGGCCCGATGTCAATAACATATTATTTATTCTTTATATAGGTTCTCTGTCATGACTTCAGTTAACGTTATGCATTTATTAGATGCAGTCATAATAAATTACTTTGCCAGTTTATGAATGCGTACAGCATATTATACATAAACAAACATTGCTGTACATTACTAGTAAATTGTATTAGTTCATTGAAAATATCCTTAACATTTTTAATAAGATAAAAAGAAAAAATATCCTAGATGGTAACGTTTAAAGATATTCATTTTTATTTTACTTTTTTTTTAGAAATGAAAACTTCCGACAATCAAACGCTCTGGTAGTCGTAGCTAGGAGCAAAAGGAGAAATTGTGATTTTTTTTTAAACGCCTCCGAAAAAAAAAGACTGATAAAAAGATATTTTAAAAATGTTCTAAAATTTAAAAAAAAATGTCATCTTAATTTAATTTTTGGTTAACAAAAATTATCTGATATATATTATCATCCTCTTAAAATTACGTCTTTGAAAAGAGCACATAATTTTAATTCAATATATCTGTAACAAATTAATGAAAAAAAAATCTTACGTTGGAATTACTTGTAATAAAGATGATTTTTTAATCCAGCAATAATTTGGTTCGTACCATGTTACTTCACGATATCAATTTTTTTTCCTTGTTCATGAATTATATGATAAGTTATTATTGTTATATTACAATAGTTATCACTCTAATTGCTGGTAACAATTGTAATTAAATTATATGATATATTATTAGTTTTTTTTTTTTCTATTATATTATTATTTTTTCCAACTCATTATTAAATTTCTCCAAAATTCAATGAACGATATCCTGTAGACCAGTTATTTATATATTTGAAATTAAATTTTGAACTAAATAACTGCCGTAATAGTAATTCCTAAAACAAGAACAGTCAGACAATGGAGTTGTCAAGCTCTCCAACAATAAAGAAGATTTTTCTAAAATCGTGTTATGAGAAATAATTTTTTTTATGCATTGTAAAATTTATTATCGCTGTTCTCTTTGAAGAATAAGCTCATTTTTCGGTTCTGTGTGAACGTTTCCATAGTTTTCGTAAGATGTTTTTCAGAAAGGCCACTTTTTCCATAGATGTAAAGGTAATATAAGTTGTTGCGATGTAAACTTTATAATCCGATTGGAAAAAAGCTTGTTAGGAATAAAATATCAGGTGTCCGAAAAAGAACTTCGCGGTTTCGAGGACGAATTTAGTTTATATTTTACAACATTAGGTAATGTTCTATGCGTAATCTTAATGCGACAACGATTAAATTATAATTTACAAATCCTCCATCAGATAGCAGCTTCGTTAGATTGTTGCACAGACCCAGCTCTTATGAGCACGAGATTAAGTACCTTGATGCCACAAGCGAAAATTCGCAGAAAAAAAAATCAATGACTGTCATACAAAAAGCTTATAAGCGAATCTGTCGTAGAAATTTCCTCAAGTCACAAAAACATAGCGAATGCTGTTATTGGAAACCGGAAAAGTTTTGAAATTTAGGCCTAAATCAAGTGTCGAAAACGCAGAAAGAATTAGACTGTCTTTCTAACAAAGTCTAAAACGTACAGTTCTTATGTTAGTCGTCAACTAAACATTCCTAAGAGCATTCCTTGATGTTTATTTGTCCATAATGTTCGCAAGCGATTGAAACTTCATACTGTTAAACTGTAGCTCCTCCATGAAATTAAACCTAACGATAAGCTTTAAAGAGTTCAGTTTGTAACGACCGTGTTACATTTAATTTCTACTGATGAAAATTATTTGCAGCGCAGTTTATTTTCTATTAAAACAAGATTTAGTATCAATGGAGTTCTAAATCACCATAATTGTCGAATATGGGGCTCAGAAAATCCACAGGGATCAGTTGAATTCGTCTGCAACTGTCCACAAGTGAATGTCTGGTTTGGTATCATGCATAGACGAATTTTTTTTGTCTTTTTTTTTAACGAATAAACTATTACGGGAATATTATGCTTGGACGTATTAAATAACTCTGTGTTCTGCTGATTGCAAATACTCATTTTCCAACAAGATGGAGCTGATCCATATCATGCTGAAGTTGCGAAAATTGACAGAATCTTAGAAGGCCGGATAGGCAAAGAAACTCCCATTGCTTCCGAACCGAGATTTCCCCACCGCAAAATATCTATTTGGCAGCGGTATATTTTTTATTCTGGGCTGTGTAAAAGTCATCTTACACCAAGATAATCCAATCAATCAACCACCAGCACCAAACAATAACAGCAGCTGTGGAAACTATTGCTGCAGACTGAATGAGGGCGATGATTATAAGTTTGATGTCTGAAAATCTGTAAAAACGGTGCTCATATTAGGTTATGTAAAGGTACAAAAAACGTTTACACTTTGTACTTCTATTTAATAAAACATTTGTAATAAAGTAAATTTAATTAAATTTAAACCGCGGAGTTTTTTTTTTTCAGTTACTGTATGTTAATTTTATCATTGTATCTTTCATGTGGTAGATCTCTTGAACTATGTCCGAAAATAGGCATATCTGCTTCTATTAAGTGGTAAAATTTTAAGGTTTTGCTCGCATTTCCATTAAGATATTCTCTCTCTTTATCTGTTTAGCCTCCGGAACTACCGCAAGGTATTACTTCAGAGGATGAATGAGGATGATGTGTATGAATGTGAATGAAGAGTAGTCTTGTACAATCTTAGGTCAACCACTCCTGAGAAGTATGGTGCCATTAAGATATTCTGTAATTTTGAATCTTTTCTCGGCCTCTCTTCTTTGCACTTTTTACTGATTTTTAAAATACTGTTTTAATCAACTTGCTTTTTTCTTGATCATCCCAGTCAGAATTTTTCATTCTGAATTGTTCTGAGTAAGCTTAGTTTTCTATACTCTTAATTTTTTTTTTTTTCAATTTAAATTCTCTCTATTCATTTCATCATTTACATCTATTTTTACATTTAAAAAGTGGCTTCTTAAAATTTAACTTCATCAAGTTACATAATGTCTCTTTTCTTAACATGTTTCACTTTCTTAGCCGTTATTAGTCTGATTTTATTTCATATTTATTTTTGAAATATTCTGTTAAAAACCTTAATAAGTATCCGTATTGTTTTGTCTTGTTTTAATTATCCCTTTTTTTTTGGAAAGAATTAATTATGTATTTAATAATAATAAATATACGAGTTTATATTTATCACCTTCAATTTTCTCTACTAGCAGCGAAATGAGTTTTTGATAGTTTCTGTTTAGATCGACTATAAGTTTTTTATCCACCTCCCTCTCTCACCGTTCCAACCTTCAGATCATACCAGCACTGTTATAATAAAATTTATTCCTTTTTTCCCGTACTGAATTTTTCTGGCTAAGCTTCTATTCTCGCATACTTTTATTGTTATGTTTTCATCTATACTTCGTTTGTCCTTTTAATGTTCTCTAATCTCCTCTGTGCTTTTATTTCAAACGTCTTCATTCATCCTTTTCTTTCTTTCTTAATGTTCATGTTAAGTATATCTACAAAAGTTACCTTAAATAAAAAAAAAAAAAACTTCTAACGACGCTTCTTCAATTCTAGTACTATGTTGCTATATAATAACTACCTACTACTGTTTTAAATTCTTCCATAGGTATTCTTATTCTGTTTCTCATTTTTCATTTCATTTTCATTAATACAGACATTCTACATAGCGTTCGGAAAGATGATGTGCGCTGAAATTATGAAAGCGTAATGACGAAACTTTCTTAATTATTATTTTGTGTTTATATTTTATAGAAACGGATATTACAATAACTGGAATAGTATTTTAGAAGGTGTTGAAAAAGACGTCATTCATCAGTATATTATCTACTGTACATGTTTCAGTTTATTTTCATACACTTTAAATAGCTGATGTACTGGTATGTCTCGTACGTATGCCGTTATTGAGGTTTTCAGTTCATCGTATATTGTCTGTTGCGATACACTGATTGTATCGCTGTCTCGAATTTAAAGTGATCTGGAAGTGTCAGATCGGGCGATCGTGCAGGCCACAAACGTCTCGAAATGACTTGTTCACCAAAGATATTTCGTAAAAAAGTCATTGACCTGTTCGCTGTGGCACTGTAGGGCCAACCGTGATTGATTTCCATTTCTGTTAACTGACTTCTGTTAAAACAGCACAGCAACCATCACTATTAAGAGTATTTTCAAAAAAATATTGGACCGACAATCGGCGTTCTACTCTCATCGTCCCAGACTCCAATTTTCGCTTCGTGTAAATATTGTTCGTGTAATTCATGAGGGTTAGTTTTCGACCACAGTCCTGTATTTTGTTAATTAATGTATCCTGCCGGCCTCCGTGGCCGAGTGGTAGCGTCTCGGTCTTTCATTCGGAGGTTCCGGGTTCGAATCCCGGTCAGGAATAGCATTTTTCACACACGCTACAATTCATTCATCTCATCCTCTGAAGATATACCTTAACGGTGGTTCCCGAGGTTAAAAAAAAAAAAAAGAAATGTACTCTTCCAGATGAGACCATATGGTTATGTCGAGGATACCTACAGAATTTTGGTTAATAAAACCTTTAAACTATTGAAAGTAATCTAGTCTTTTGGCAATACCTTTAGTTTCATTTCCTGTACACACATAACTTTGTAGCGGAAAAGTTTTAGTTTTTTTCTCACAGATTTATGTGCGATAGAAAATTCGATATCTTGCTCTTAAAACGAATCCATAGGTAACCACCGTAACGTCGAAAAAGAAAATCCACCACATAATTTTAAAGGATGCTGCTTATCGACTTTCCGAACGCACTGTATTATGTTACATTAGTATATTCACTTTTCAATATTTTCTTTCTTTGTACAGTCTTTCATTATTTTCTGTTTCACTTGATCCATCTTGAAAAACTCTACTATGTAGGTCGGTTCCTTTCTCTATATTTTGAGTATCATACCTACCTATTCCTGACATGATCTGTGTAATGTATTATTAGATAGTTAAAAGAAAAACGATTTATTATCTCACTGTCTGTTATCCTTATTATTTTAATTTTTTTTAGCATTATTATTAATAAATAATCATTAATAAAATTAATTATTGATATTAATTGCTATTTAATAACTTATGTAATTAATAATAAAAAATAATTCAGTATTTTTAATTCATTCCTTATTACCAGATTCACATAAAACCTTTATACCCGTGTATAAAATATTTAGCCCGTATATTTTTTTTTTATAATTTAAGATTTATCTTACGTTAATTTATTTTTTTTATAATTCAGGAAGTCAAAAACAAATGTAATTACAATATAATTCTAAATATCCTTAAACCTGTTAGTTGAAAGTTTAAGTGCAGTTAAAAAAAGTAGAAAAATTAAAACAACATTTTACAGTTTCCATTTACAATAATGAATAAGTAACATGACGTAGCGTAAATTCTTTTGTTAAATAAATTTTCATTCATTAAACAAAATACATACATATATATATATATATATGTGTGTGTGTGTGTGTGTGTGTGTGTGTGCGCGCGCGCGCGCGCGCGCGCGAGTGTTTATATATATATAACTTGTAATTTCTGTGCATGAACAAATTATACACTGGAAAAACAAAGTGCTCTATAACATAAAATAATTAGTGACAGATAATAGTGTAATGGAGATTGTTCAGGAAGGAATGTAAATTAGACAAAAAACTCATCCATCACGAAGACAGTATAAATGTTTTGACCATGAAATAATGTCTATTATACTTCTTTTTAATGCTGGAGTGAAAGTATCCAAATTAAGAGCTGAGCTTGAAAGAACACAAGGAAGCTTAGAACTTTTTTTTTTAAATTGTTATTTTCTTTTAACAACAAGATTATTACTGTTGGTATTATTGTTCTTTTTTATTTTTATTTATATAAAGAAAACAAATTGATATAACTGGTTGTATACGATAAAAGTTTGTTACAATTATCTTTCCTTTATTTATTTATTTTCTTTTATGTTTGTTGATTTTTGTAACGATCGTTTTTTTTAATTGCAAACTACCAATAAAAGTTTATTCTTACAAAAAATTAACAGATGGTTTTCTCTTGTTATGTTCGCGAAAAAAATTAATGTCCTCATGAAAATAAAATAAATTTTAGAAAGTTTGGTTTTTTTATATTTTTTTATTAAACTTGGAAAGAGGTTTTTTTTTTAAATTTATTTGTGTCCCACCTGCAGATGATAGACGATTTCATAGTCTGAATTAAGGGAGTACTTGATCCAGCTGTACGTTTAACTGACTATTATTATAAGAACCCTGATCACAACATAAATATTCTGGTAGGTAAGTGGTTGAATAATTTCTGATGGCACAGTTTTCACGTCAAATTATGCATAATTTTAATCTAATATATATTGGATTTGTGATGAGAATGTTCTCAATTCTCATTTCTTCATTATGCGATAATTAGTACGGCAAACAACTCGCTTCATTATTCCAATACGTAGAATAAATTTTTATCTAGTGTAATAAAATCTGCATTTATGTAATATAAATAAAATATTAATTCTATAATTATAGATTTTGAGTAAATAAGTTTTTAAAAATTTCGTAAATATAAAATAAAATCATTTTTACACATTATTTTATATCATCAGTCTTATCATTTTGATGAATAACAACGAACAGACGTCTTATCTATCGTAATACCTATCTGTTTTAACAGGTAACAAATGTGGGTTTCAGTCTTGGGACCTGTCTTATATTATACTCTTCACTTTCTATTTGAGAATAAAGTCACGTGTATGAACAAATTTAAAATTATAAAATATAGAATGGTATTAACATTTGATGTGTGACGATCTCTATTGAAAAAATAATGCTGTTTCGCCTGAAGATGATCCAAAATCCTTAATTTTAGATTATATTTCGTAAAGATTATTTAAAAAACGGCTTGAAAAGGTTTTAATCCCTAATGTGATTTTGATATAATAAATGAAAAAGTTTTTTTTTAGAAATAATTTTTTTAAGCCTTCTAAAGAATTCTGGTTAGACTATTTGACAGTAATTTTGTGCAGTATTATCATACTGTATAAAAATTATGAAAAAAGTTTTTATTGTGCGTTTAGAATATTGCTAACTGAGCAGCTAAAATGTTTTCGCTAAAAAATTAAAAAGTTAGAAATAAAATATTTAATAGGATTTTAAATCATTTATTAAATGTTTTTTGGATTTTATTAGGTCCATTAGGCGAACATTTTCGATTAAAAAAAAAAAAAAAAAAAAAAGAAAAAAAAAGGGTTTAGGTTAAAAGGCTAAAATAAAAATCTGAGAAAATTTTCATTAAGTTAAGCTTACTTCTTGTTGAATATACAACTTATGCCATTTATGAAGAAAATTCATAAATTTATTCATTTTAAGTAACTTTTTTATTTAAAACCAAAGTTAATTTCTGAATAAATGTCTCTTTTTAAACTCATTTGAACGTATTTTTCGACATTATTAACTATCTACAATCTCTTCATTTAGAACAATGAACTGATGTGTTGAATGTCTATAACTGACTTGGTGGGAGAGCTCAAGAACAATTAACTCCCCTATATTCTGTTTATATTTGGCTAGCATTCAACAGCTGTCAATGAATGATAATGAAATGAATTTTTTTTTTATTAAAAAGAAAATGCCTGACCGGCACATGAACCCAGAACCTCCGTTTTAAAGGTAAGTAAATGGTGTAAAATTAAACGATTTGTGTCCAAATAATTAGTTAATTTATTTCAGTTTTGGTCTGAAACAGAGAATTCAGTATAAACTTAATCTTTAATATATTTTTCGTTGATAAAGCAGTAATTAAGTAATTTCTATACGTGTACACACATGATAGCGTTATGTTAATTATGGTTTTATTTTTTTCATTCTCTATAACAAGAAAATAAACATAATTGACAACTTATTATGAAATAATTGGTTGAATTTAGTTATTTATTTATTTTTTTATAAGTAGAGATCTTCATCACGCAATACTTAATTTTAATATCACTTAAAGTCACGAAATTTTATATAAAACGTCTTACGTATTCTTAATAATAGTATGTTAGCATATAACAACTTAATATCTTATTGGATTGTAAAAAAATGGATTTAAAAACTTATACTTCCTTTTAATTTGCATTGAGAAAAAAATTGATAAATAAATTTAATGGGAGAAATCTTTTTTTAACTGTAATTAATTTTTGTTTCTAGTAGGAATATAATGACTTAACAACTTTCTCAACATTTAAATTATTTTCGATTATTCAATAATATATAATAATAATAATAATAAAATTGTACTTTCAGTTTATATGAATCTTGATTGGTCTGTGGAATGTGATAAGAAAAAGTGTTATATTTAATACGAGATTGAAAGTGAAGGAAATTTATTGAATCTTTATTAAAACATTATGTGTATTCACTAAATAACATGTCCATACATCCGCTTGCTTGACATGTATATATTACTTATGTTTTACTGTAATTTATAAAAGCGCATAGAAAAAAAAAATATATATATATATTTTTTTTTTCCATAACAATTTAATTTAAATTAATTACTTCAATATATGCGTGTTAGTTACTCGTTCACTTTCTTAAATGAATTAATAATTCCTTGAAAATAATCACATTTCAGTCGTCTCTACATGAGCTGTCTTCAACCACTTCCTCTGTAACTTAGTTCATGGTTTAATTTGAAAAAAATTAACTATTTTTTAGATTAAGAATGATTTTTTCACTTTACAAGTATTTTTAAAAAATTAAAATTAATAGTTTATTTTTTTTTTTTAACCTCGGGAACACCGTTAGATATATCTTCAGAGGATGAGATGAACGATTTGTAGCGTGTGTGAAAATGCCATGCCTAACCGAGATTCGAACCCGGGACCTCCGGATGAAAGGCCGAGACGCTAAAACTTGCTCCACGGAGGCAGGCAAGGCAATTAATAGTAATTGTAGTTAGAAATTTTTTTCTTTTAAATTAATAGTAATTGTAGTTTAAAAATTTTTAATTTTTTTAAGACAGCTTGTATACTGTAATAGCTGAAAATGTCATCTCATGTGCAAAATATAAAATAAGAAAAAAAAATGTTATAATTATTATATTATTATAAAAAGATGTCGAAAATTTCCTAGCTTTATCTCAAAAGCACTATAAGTTATATTATGCAATATTACAATTCAGTAAATCTGCGAACCTGCGGGTTTCTGAGATATGGAAACTGTTTAGAAGTTATTTTGAATATAGCCCATACCTAAATTCCATTTACTTGAAACATTGGAATTTTATTTCACTGCCATTTTTTTTTGAGCCAGTTCGAATATATTAATCAAAGTGCAGGCAAACATACGTACTTTATTACGTACGTACGTGCCTATATAGATTTTCCAGAAATTGATATTGTTTTTTTTTTTTTCATCTTTTTGGAGTAAGAAAATCGTGTTGTTGACATACGCAAAAACTCGACATCAAAAGTTTCTCTTTAAAGGTCTTTAACTCCAACATAGAAGCAATAGAACCGGGAAAGTAAAAAAATCAACGCTAAAGAACCTATTGAACGATAAAGTTCTAGGTAGCAAATGAATGTTTAAACTATTTAATTATTCTATATAAATGTCCATCTTCGTTGAAATTCATTTTTACATAGTTTAAATCATTTTCAATAGATATTTAAGAAGTAGACTTCCAGTCTCATAATTTATGTTACTAATTGTTCAAATTTTTCTTCTTTTTTTTTTTAATTTAGAGTCTTTTTCATCGCTGGAGGGAAAATAATTATAGGCAGCATGTGTCTTGTACTTCACAGTAACTGTTACTTTCCATTGCGAGCCTACTCACCAGAATCCCTTCTTCTAAACAACGTGGACTCCACTTTACGTTGACTCCACTACAACGACTTTACGTTCAACGACTCCACTACAACGTCTCCATTTTACGTTGTTATCGCAGCATCCATGTGTCCTGTCTCCATCCATTGCTGGTCCCACGTCTCGAACTTATCATGATTCTGCAGTTTTTGTGTTTTACTTCTGCCCCAAGGGAGATTCAAAAGTGGTTATTCATTCTTGCATATCTTCAGCCAACTTGGTTTAGATATTCTTAACCATCATGGACACCGCGTTTACCACGAAGTAGATTCCCAATGATGTTCTCTGCGGTAAGTATGCCAAATTCTTTCCTGAATGCTTCTCTATGCTGCAAAAACTGATCGCACACGAACATCGTGTTTTCTGGAGTATCCTTCACCACGTAATAATCGCATTGCATGGTTTCAGCGTTAACACGCAAGTTATACTTTGAAACATCCGTGACCAATAATAACTGGGTAAACCCGTATCCCAGTTCTCCGTGTTTTCATTACAGCCATCTCTGAATGTCCGGAATCAGTCTATAGGTCCATCTACCTTTCATCGACTGATCCCACCTCTCCCGCTACTTGCGGACAAGTGATACATCGGTATCCGCCTTACCCCCTCCCGTATATATCTATACCTCTTCGAACGAGTGCTCCAGGGGCGCGAGTCCGGCCACTAAACAAGCGCCATCCCTGAAATAGTCTTATACACGCAGTATACCTGTAGGGAGACAGCCATGTGGACCCGGCTATGAATTGCATTTCCCCCTCCTTTTCAGCACGACAAAATAGACTACTGAATCCTGACAGAATATTTCGAAAAATGCAACTCATGCTGATCGTACCTCTCCCTCGGTGTAACTATCCAACGCTCAAATTTCGGAGGAGATAACAGTGGATTATCCTCGTCAGCTATAGGCTGACGTCAAGACTTTTCCGTACCTGGAATAACGTGCCCCACGATACACTGTTTTAATGCGTTTTTCACATCAATCAGGATCACCACCGAAGTCAAACGCAGTTTGCCTTGAATTGGATCTAGCCTTCCGGTCATTGGCCATGAGTATAAATATGGCATATAGAGTCTAAATATTGTATTATTTTTTGTTTGGCCGATTGAGGACTACGAGAAGCAGCATTTTACACTCATTTTCCTTTTTTTTTGGAGGGGGAGAGTTGTTTTATTCTGATTTTCAATAATTCTTAATTTTTTTTCTATGTTGCTTTGTTTTTTCTTCTACCTTCTGACCAAAAGTTGTTAGTTTTTTCTTCCCATTCTTTAGGAAACCCTTGAAAACTTGTATCAGTTTTATTACACGTTGTTCTCTCTTGTACTATGTAACTGATATTCATTCTGTTTGTTGTAAATGTGAATATATTTCGTGAGCCTGTAATAATTCATTCTCTTAAGGTGGCTGATATATTTATATCTTCTTTTTCTGATGGAATGTGACATTTTCTCAGTTTAACTGTATTTATAAAGTTCTTTTTACTTCTATATTTTTTATCCCTTATTTCCTGGGATTTTTCTTAAGATTTTCTTTCCTTTTCTACTATACATTTATTTCACCCGATTTAAAATTAGAAGATGCACCCTGATGTCTACAGGTTTTCTGGTTTGATAACCAGGGTTTCTGGTTTGTATTAAATTGAACAAATGAAGTTGATCGGCAAATTTAATTTTTCTCGTTATTGTTTGATCGGCTTCTTTATCTAAATCATTGATTTCGATTATAAGTCACAAATATTTAAATCTAATGACTTCGTCGATTTTCCATATTACCTATTTAAGGACTTGGGGAATCTTTGATTTTGGTCAAGTATTCCGTTTTTTTTTTTGCAAAAATTTAAAACCCTACTTTCTCTGCGATTTGTTTAATGTGGTTCGGATAAAAATTGTATTTTTATTTATTTGTTTATATAATACCAATGAATGTGTATATATATATATCTTTTTGATTACGTGTAATTAGATTACTTAATTAATTACATAATTATTATCGAATTTCGTTCAAAAATTAGTTACAAATAAATAATAATAAATCAAATAATAAAAAATAATTGTAAACTTAATAATTTCAACAAATAATAAATAATATTTATTATACTTTGTACAACATATTGAACTTTGTGAATGTGTGTATGTGTGTGCGCGCGCGCGTGTGTTAAAGTCAATAATGTACGTGAGTAATTTTTATGATCTGTAATTGGTTACAAAAAAAAAGAAAAGATTATTATTTCATTCATTGATATCATCAGAAGAAACGTGCGTCTATTCACAAAATAAAAATATAAATACATACACTTCATATTATAATACAGTTAGCTGCATATACAGACTTATTACAAATACAAAAGTTATTTACTAAATATATTATAATGGAATACAGTTAGTATTTTATTTTGTTTATGATGAAATAATCAAAATATTATTATTGTTATAACTATTATTATTATTAAAAAAATATATTTTTTTTTTAACAATAGTAATAAACTAAATAATGCTTTTTTGTCGCACCTGACGATGTAGACTAAAAAGTGAGAGGAAAACGATGTGCATGTAATATATTAACTTTGTCTCTCAATCAAATAAAATAGTGACAAGTGAAATTAGTATTAAAGAATAAACCACAGATCACGTATCAAATGAATGTACAATAAACAATCACTTTTGTAAAAGCCACATTTTTTTATTACAAGCCATCTTGTTTAATATATATACATAGTGCGTATTCACTTACGTATATATAAATCTTATTTCATGTTTTATAAGTATATTTATTTGTTAGTATAACAGATCCACGTGAAATTAATGTTATTTTTCTTTCTATTTGTTATGATATGCTTAGGAACATAATATTTATTTTAAAATACGTCATTGTAAAATTTTACTATGCTGATAACATAAAAGGGTTTCTTTATTAATAGAAAGTTTTCTTTTTAATTAGATAAAATAATTAACTATTCTAACTATATGTTCAAACAGGTGTCCTGTATAAGGTAATTAATAAATTTCTTTATATACACGTATACATTAACATTCTTACTGTTAATAACATTAATATTATACTTCAAGACGATTTCTCTATTATATTTTTAATCGGTTGTAATTTTATTTTGTTTCATTATTAAATATTTTTTTATTATAATATGAAAAGTTAATGAGTTATTATATAGGAAAACATTAACCGGAAAATTCACATGACTTTTTTATTTCGGTTTAAATAATTTGTGAAAAAATTGTTGGTATTTTCTCTTAGATGTCTTTAATACCATAATTGTAATAAAAATTATTTACACTTTATCGGATGTAACGTAGTATTGAAGGAAAATTTAAGAGCTGAGTAACGATCCGAGAGGAAAAAAGCCGGTAATGAATTTGAGATGTTGTTAATGAATTTCAGATGCTATGTGGACATGGTGAATTCGAGAACTACTTGCACAGGATTGGAAAACGAGATTCTTCCACATGCATGTTCTGCGATCAGGAAGATAGTGTCGCACACACACTGTTTGTTTGCCAAGAGTGGAACGAAGAACGAAGAAGTGTAAACCTTGTTGGGCTTCTAGCAGAAAATTTGATTGGCTTTTTACTGCAATCTAGAAGTAATTGGCTTTTGTTTGACCGCTTTGCCACGACACTATTACGAACTAAAGCGAGAGAATGCTGGAGAAGAGGCTATCAGTAAAAAAAAAAAAAAAATTGTGATAAAAGACCCGAACCGGTGGGGGGCATTCGTATGGACGTCTCCCATTTGAGTAGGCAGTGGGGTTTATTAAAAAGATAAAAGACCGAGACCCGGACTCCGGGGGCAGATGTTGGGGGCGGCATACCTGGATCCGACCTCTCCTTCTCCGGGGGTTGAAAGCAAATAGCATATTAAAATCCAGACTCGGTGGAGCCGAGCTGCTGTGCAGGTGGGCGATTTTAGTTCAAGTGCCTTCTTCCCCTTGTAAGATCCAAATATTTCATTGATTAAAGTTTTATTTGACTATTACTCTGGAACCAATGAAAATAAGTACCACTAATATTGTTGAAAAGCTCAATGAGGGGTTATTACTGCACTTAAGAAAAAGTCCAAAATCCCAATTTTTTTGGAATTTGGATTTTTTTAGACACTTTTAGTTCAGCCGATTACAATGAAAATGTTGCACAACTAATGTTACAACACTCCTATATCCCAAATTTCAACATCCTACGGCTAATCGTTTTTGTGTTATGCGAGATACTGAGATGCGTATGTACGTACATACATACTGACGTCACGTCGAAATTAGTCAAAAAGGATTTAGGGGTCAAAATGGATATTTCCGTTGAAATCTGAAACTGAAATTTTTCGCGATTACAATATTTCCTTTTACGAAGTACAAGGATATAAAATAACAATTTTTATAATTTTTTTTTTTTTTACCGATCTATACACTTCACCGTTATAACTATATCACCATACATCACTGTAATCGGGAATGTAAAAATAAATTCATTGGTAACACTGACAGAAACGAAAGATGAATTTAAAGAAATAATATAAATTTACATAGAGGTATTGTTTGAAGAGATGCTTCTTTTGAAAATAAATAATAGAATCATTTATAAATATTAAAACACACGACTACCAAAAACACAAATAGAATTAAAAACAAAGAAAACGATGTATAAAAATAAAGGACTAAACATCGTTGCGCAGTATTAACTAAATAAAATAAATGATAATCAGTCAACGTTCAGACAGTTAAATATTTTTTTCATGTTGCAGAAATAGTAGGCATTTATGATTGTCTTATCATTAAGTTCTCACAAGTTCTTAAAACGATAAGAAAATTTTTGTCCTTCAACAAAAATATTTAAATGCAGTCGGGGAGTTCTTTAATATAAAATAATCACTATTCAGAGCTCTTTAATAAAGAACAGTTACTATTCAGAGCAAAGAAAAAAGTTCACATTAACATGATTTTGGTAACGCATTGTTTTCTAATTATTAGCATGTGAAAAATTCCTGCTTCAAGATTAAATAATGTCATGTTAAAATTCTTGGAAACTAATTTAATGTAAATTTGTTTGTTTTATATGGTTTTTACCATGGAAATTTGAATAAAATGATTTCCATAAATGTATCTAATAATTTTTGTGAAAATGTTTGGTAGACCTATGACTGAGGATGTAAAAAAGCATATTTCTTATATTTTGG
>JAAAKQ030130804.1:1957-13496 GCA_010016005.3 Zanna intricata | reverse complement strand
GTTATTTGTGAATCATCTTCTCACTATAATTGGCGACCGTGAAAATATTGTTAAAATAATCGTGGGGAAGTCGATATTGTGCAAAATTCGAATCATTCGCCCACGTCAAGATTTATGGGTTTAGTTTGAACTGAATTTCATAACGTCGAGAAAATGAAAAACAAATGCGGAGAAAGTGAGCAATACTTAATCTCCTGTATTGTATTTAGAAAGGATTATGAGGCTGGCTCTTAGGTGATATACTGAGCTTTGTGTACAGTCACTGGGAAAATCTACAAACAAACCTGCTCCCTCATAAAAAAAAAAATATCAAGGAGAAATACAAAAGAGGTCCCCAAATTCTTAGCATGGATCTTATAGGAAACTAGAAAAAAAGAAAAAAAACCAGGAAGGAAACGATCAAGTATAAGAAAAAATGTTAATAAAGGAACCTCGAAATCAAACTAACCCATCTGAAAAAATATTTAACTTTCCTCCAAGTTCTGGACATCCATTAATCACACAATCCCTCTCGAAATACAATTTACATTTATCAAGAATATAAAGGCATATTCTTTTTTTTAATCAACCCAATTTTATTTTAGATTGCCTTAAATAAATATCGCAATAAATTAGTTTTTCTTCAGGCATTAAAATGACATGTGAAGGGAGTCTTAGACGGTTACCTTTTATTAGTTTTATATAAATTAACAATAAAAAAAAGAGATTTATGTAAAATAAAAATACTAAAATTTCATCCATTACGAACATAAGAATAAAAAGGATATAAAAAGTGTCAAAAATCGATACTTCTTACGTATAATGAATTAAAGATTTCTATGTCAATGTACTTTGGCTAATTAGTTTGCAAACAGTCATTCGATGTACGTTTTATGCTATGTTATCTAAAATAGAATACAAAATATATATATAAACGACAATCGATGTTAATAAATCTAAAATTAGCAAATTGTGTTATAAAATAAAAAAAAAAAACAAAAATATATGATAGTGAAACAATTATCACAGAAGATAAACTTTTAAAAGTATTCAGCACACGTAGGATGTAACAATAAATGATTTATTTTAAGATTAAAAGATAATCCAAGAAAAGAAAACAATGACTACGTTTATTAAACCAGACAAACAAGTGATGAGGAAAAAGTGAAATTTATTTATTTTGATAAATGAATCTTCTGTACTTATTTACTCGCCAATAATATATTCAAATTTATAACATTTTTAATTAATCAAAGCAAAACGTCATACAACGAATATTGTCTGACGTAAATTATATATATTATATTGAGTGACGTATGAATATTGAGCAAAAAGAGGTTTGATTAAACCTCTGTTTACATTAAAACAGCCTACACGAGATCAGGAACCATTCCGGGAAATTTATAAGAAAAAAAAATGTTCACAAAGTAAAAAATCGAGATCTATACAACTTTGTCATTTTGGTGGTATTTCGTTTATTCTTATAAATTAATAACGAGCTTTTCGTAAAGTCAATGTAATTTATCTAATTCTAGGGTCTTCATTTTGTCTGTCATAACCAAACGGTTGTAGGAGATCTGAAAACAAGTCAAATACGAAAACAGTGTAATAATTAAAAGAATAAAATATATTCTAAGCCAGAGTTATTAGGGGAATTAAGATAAAGCGAAGTGGTTCCACTTCTTTCTACCGAGTCTATCGTATCGTTATCAACGTGCCAAATCTTCCTAAAAGCAGGTTATATTTAAACTGTGATATCTTCAATCTTAAATCGTTTAACGAACACCAATCAAAGAAACATTACTCAGTGCCATATATATTTTAAGATGCTTGTCATCGGTTACAGCCATAAGAAATATTAAGAAAAATTGTAGAAAATATATATATACAAACACAAAATTTACCAGGAAGTTCTCCCGGGACTTTAATAACTTATTCTAATAGTGAAAATAATGGAAAAAACTTCATATAAACATATGTCCTAAAATGCTTCGTTTGCGAATTACGACTAATGAAAGATTTCGCTCGTATTTCAGCTACCCCGGTGAAATCAGGTCATATTGAAATTTTTAGGACGTTATTTAAGAAGCAGAATTAATGGTTTTTTTGTTTTGAGTTGAAAAATCGAATAAAATAGTTCCCAGAATCGTATCTGCTGTAGTTTTTGAGAAATCTGGGATGAAACTGTGGTAAAAAAACTACCAAAAAAATTAAAAGTTTTCACTTGGACTCATTTTTATGGGTCAAAAAGTGGGTTACTTTTACGAGTGGGAAAGTGTATTATATACATTGCATTCACATAATAGTTAATTAGCAATTAGTTAACTGGTATTTAATTTAATTAGCAATTAGTTTTGGTATAGATTTGACGACTGTTCCTAATAACTTTTATTCACCATCATTATTATCGCTTTAAGTCACCGAAGTAGGCCCTAGACGTGTTTCAGATTTTTTTCACTCTTGTTTACCAAAAGGTGTAAACAGGACAGCTTTGAAATTCTTTGAAAACCGATTCGTCTAAGATTATTTTCCTGTTTTCTCTCTCATAATACAATAATACACAACGTTACTAAATTAAAAAAACTCTTAATATTTTGAATTCTTATTAACACTTCAGTATTAAATAGAGACAATTTTATTATAAAAATTTAATTTATGCTACTACATGAAAAAGTAAAATAGTTTAGAGACTGGAAAAGGCTAGTAGTTCCTAGGGTATTATACATCCACCGCTCACACAATAATCTTACAACTAAAATGGCCATATACTCGTATAATAGTAAAATAAAATAATGGTGACTACATTAGATTTTATTTTACTCTAAGTATTACAACTTTGGGCAACTTTTATTTGCTACATTCGTATTCTAACAAGGAGGATGAGATGGATAAAATCATAGGTATAAACAGATTCCACCGGTAATCGAACATAAACCGGCTAAATTAGAAGCCAGAATGCTAACCACTACACTAGCTGGTTATTTAACCAGTCAATTTTATGTTAGAATTATTAAACCATTTAGAGAATAGGTTAATAGCGAAAACGGTGACCTAATAATCAAAATTATTAATAATTGTTTTATTTAGTTGTGATTGTGTTGTAATTGTGTTTTAGTTGTTATTTTAATTTTGTTTGTATTATTGAAATATTCTACATTTGGCTAAAATAGGCATATATTTAATAAATTCTACAGTATTTCTGTCTGCGATAATAATACATTTGCACTGGTATTAGTACAATAAAAGGGGCAGGGTACCATAACAGGATATCGTACATAGGAAGAAGCTATTGCCACCATAACTGTAGAATGGGGATGAATTATCTGTTGTGATCTATCCCCAACTTGCGTGACGTGGTTTTTTTAAATTTTGACGAGGAATGGTTGGTGCGTTCTCTATACTAAATACATTTTAGTATAAAAGCCTTCGCTGTGGATAAGTGATTAGACAATCTCATAAAAATAAATCCCATTCGGGACGCCGAAAGGCGGAGGTAGATTTCACCGACGTTAAGTAGGGGATAAAAAAGATTTTCCCGGTGAAGAAAACCTTCAAATTTTCTCAATACGACAATGTGAATGTGAAAAAAGTTTCAAATCTCACGCTGAGTATAGATCTTTTAGTTTTTCTTTATTTTTTATTGTCTGAGTATAGAAGTATAATGTTTATAATATTTCTTGCTTATTTATTATTTTTAGCATACGAAAATCCCCATCTTCTTACAATTCCAGCAACATTTTGGTCATCCCCTGCCATAAGCGTTGGTCACATCAAAAATTGTTTCTAACAAAAGTGTTAGGTAATGTTTAGAGGACTAACAACCACTTTAAACCGATTCGATAATGTGCCTATTTAGGGAGGTATGATATTTTTTTTTTGTCTTAGAAATCCTATTTTTCCACCCTATGGGCCAATGGTTGTTATGTATTATTTGAACGTGATTGGCGCAAAATTACGGTAGTTATTGTATCCACAACAAAGTGATATATATAAACTTTTGAACTGACGGTAGTTTTGGGGTCTGGGGGATATGAAACGCGAAGATATGTCGAAATTTTCCGGAAGTCGAATCATGGTACCCATTAAAGTAGGTAGCTTTCTCTTGAAATCTACTTAACATTTACTGAATCATCTTATTGAAATAATATAAAAGAAACTACGGATTTTAAAGTATTATTTATATTTCTTTTTGTTTTATTACACACTTTGTTTCATTAAAAAAAAATTTAATTTATTAATACATTAATGATATTAGAAGTAAAAAAAAGAACCGGATGTTATTAGAATGAATTACGTATGAATATAAGAACAACCATCACCAGTATTATAAAAGAGTTAAGGAACGAACGAAAGAGTAACTGCAATCTTTCATAATAACAGACTATAATACATCTTTTAAAATAATAATAATAATTGGTGATCTGTTTTAAATAATGGATAGATATATTTATAACTTAAAACACAATCTGTTACATACCACAACCATTTTTTTAAAAATAGTAGACTTATTTATACCGTAATAACAAAATAAACGTAGAAAAAAAAACATCTGTACGATAAAGAAATTGAGCTAGTTATATTGAAACAAGCTTTTTTTATTAATTTTTCTTTTTTTAATTCTAAGAATTACACGTTATCTAAATAATCATAAAGAATAAAAATCAATGAAATACCTAATTCACTAAGATCATATTTATAATATCATTTTATTATAATATAAAATTATAAGCACTTAAGTTATATCACATATCCGGGATATTTGTTTCCAGTATTAACATTCATAATTTAATGATGATTTAATAACCAAAGAAAATTAAATGAATCTAACTGATAATTTAAATAGTAATAATTACAGGATGTAACACAATACATATCATTCAATTTAAAAATATTTTATGGATTCAATAACGTGAATTTTTTTATTAATTAATAAATAATTAATCTTTTAGGTTTATTTTTAGCTTTTAAAGCATCATCTCTATGGCACGCTCTAAGTAAAGATCTAACTCTATTTAAATGCTATTGGCATTGTTATCTAACTGATATTATTTCTAATTAATTCAATTAACAACGCAGTCTTACGACATTATTTTCAATAGCGCCTTTTGAATTGCTAATTATTTTGTAGTAATTTTTGTATGTTTCATGAATAATTTACCTTAACATTATTTCATACGATTGTATCTAAACAATTAATTTAGACTTAAATTACATCTATTTTTTATCTTATAATTTATCTCGTTAAGATGTGATTTGTACAAATCATTATTAAGCACAGATCAGAATAAAATACTAATTTATTAAACTGGATAAAGCTAACACACTCTCTGCTTAAGTTTATTAAAAGATAACAAATTTCGAACAATAAAAACAAGATAAAATTAGAATGAAGTCTGCTGTATCATAGTATAACATAGTCTGCTGTAACATAGTATCCCTAAAAATAGGATTCATAGTTACTAATAATTAAATTTATGAAGAAATAAACTCTAAATATTCTCAATTAGATCTTCTATTAAAGAAAAACGTTGTTCAAGGATGTTCCCAAAACTGCAGCACGAATGGTTAATATATAGAGAAGCCTTCCTGATAAGGTTTGTGTGAATATATTATAGATATTAACTATATATTATATAACCATTATATATGTTGATAAGTATAGATTACCTGAAAATATACCTGAAAAATACCTGAAAATATTCAATAATTTACAAAATAATAATAAAAAGGTGAAATATTTTGGATCTACTCATTCCTACACGATACCCACTGATAAGATTTAAAGTGAAGCGACAGATAGAAGTGTAGTTCAAAATTCTCTTATATTAAAATGACTCACTTCGTTTTTCAAGGATGATGAGATTTCGCCAAGATAATAAATAAGTTTTCTTGGAAAAAGGAATTATCAACTACTCTTTGCCGCAACTCAATCCCCTATCGTAATTTTAATTGTCTTATTGACATTATTTGAATACATTAAGACATTCGTACCGTTGGATCTAGGAGAGATTATTTAATAAGAAATGAGTTTAACAGATAGCACTCAATAATTTATCTGAGATTTGCCGATTTTATTTGTCCTTTTTCGCTTCATTTTTCCTCTGTCCATCATCATGTGTTAATTGAATTAAAAATAATTTTTATTACTATTAATTATGATAATTAAAATTCAAAGAAAGGAAACAATTTTAATTTAATGAATAAACGAAGTGAAACCAGTTACAAAATTGTGAAGAAAACAAATACAGGCACATATAAAGAAAATAAATTAATGAGATGGTCGCATTGCGTTTGTTTTTCATTTAACAGTTTCTCCATTCGAGGGTGTATGTTAAAACGCACAAAAGCAAATCGTTTTTAAGTGATGAAAGACGACTCCTATATTTAGCGTTTAGCGCAGTTAGAGAAGAAAAACCCTTCTTACAGAGGTAAGACATTTCTTCAGAAGGTGAATTGTAGTTGTAACGTTTTATAGGCAGACATTTCGATGAGTTGGTCATGAATATCAAACAGTAATTTAGCATCATAAACAATTTTTTTTCTAAATGGATTCAGTACCCATCTCTTTGAAAAATAATTTTTATCTTCCGGGAATACTTCTCCAACTGAACTTTTAGCTCACGCAAATGCATCTTCATGCACTTCAAACTTTTTTTTTTTTAACCTCCGGAACCACAGTTAAGTACATCTTCAGAGGATGAGATGAATGAATTGTAGCGTGTGTGAAAAATGCCATGCCTGACCGGGATTCGAACCCGGGGACCTCCGGTTGAAAGGCCAAGACGCTACCACTCGCGCCACGGAGGCCGGCTGCACTCCAAACTGTGGTAAATAATAGTGTTTTCTTTATCAATTTTTCTCAATGTAAACGGAAGTGTGTGGAAACATATCCATATTTTTACTTTAAAGGAGAATAATCCAGACATCAAGCTTCTTAATGAAAGCATGGACTTTGTCTCATTAATAAAGTATTTTTATCACGACCTTGTAAATTCACATTCAATTCGTTTAAATGGGAAAATATATCAGCTAACAGCCAACAGCAACAAATACTAATTATTGTAAGAACATTGAGAATGATTTTGTTTATCCTCGAAAAATATTACTACTTAATCTCGCAATTCCAATACTGGGTTGACACTTTCCCCCGCTATAGCCATCTGACCTCTGTACGGAAAAGAAGAGATTTTTTCTTTTCGCCTGTTTCATTGCATGGTTTAGCAAACAGCCTATTCTGTAACGATCGACTTTTAATAGAATTAACCATTTTTACAGCTTTTTCAAAGAATATTTTTGAGATTTACCGGTATGTTTTTGTGCCAAGAGCATGTCTGCAAAGGAAGCAGTGCGTCCATTCCGCCCTTGGTATAAGACGATCTTTTATTTTTTTCAGAAATCCACTGTTCTTTCCAATTATCGGCTTTGAACCAACACTATATACTGCAATATATTTTGTCCAAACTGTATTATAAGTTCTAATAGCTTCATAAAAAACATCAAAAAGACATTGTCCAGTTGCATGACCAAGTATTGATTTCCAAAACGACATATTTTCTTCCATTGATCGTCCCTATCGCATTCATAGTTCATAAAATATAACTAGTGAGAAATCTGTTGATTCATCAAGCTGAATACTAAAAATCCACTTGAACCCATTTGCTGAATTATCTGTTCGCGAACATCAGCAGCCATATTATCGATTCGCCTTGATGCTGTGTCGTTAGAAAGAGTAATTTTTTCAATTTTTTGCTTCTTCCACACGCCTATAAAAACACTGACGACATCAATTGCAGCAAGCAATATGAGGTTTTTTGGGATTCTATGGAATCTGGATATCTTAGCTACTCTTAAGGCTACGAGATGCTTCAAATGTACTTTTATGTGTAAGGCTTGATTTACAAACAGAAGCTGTAGATTTCTCAAAATATGTAACTTTCTTTCGAAAAATTCCAAGGATTTGCTTTTATGATCCGGATATTTAGTTTCTAATATCAAATTAATTTTGATGGCTTCATGCTTTCATCAGTGAGGATTTTAAAGCAAACAACGCACTGTGGCTTTCCATCCAACCATCCAATAAAGTAAAATCACAGATTAAATAACTGTCACTGTACAATCTTTTCTTTTTACCAATCTATTCACTGAATGTAGAAGGCTCATTTCCTTTTCACAAAGTTATCCATTTGCATAAGAATCTAACTGAAAAATCCCTTTCGGCACGCCGGAAGGTGAAGGTAGATTTCATCGGTGCTAAGTAGGGGAAAAAGATTTCCACCTTAACTTCAAATTTACTCAATTCGAAAATGGTTACATGTGAAAAAAATCTCACATGTTTAGCAAACGACAAGCCCCATCTTACAATTCAACAACATTTTCATCATCCCTTGCCGTAAGGATTGGTCATATGAAAAATTGTTTCAGACAAAAGTTTTATGTAATTTTTAGAGGACTAGCGACCGTTTTAAACCGATTCGATACTGTGCCTATTAAGGCAAGTATGATTTTTTAAATCTTCGAAACCCCATTTTTTCCACCCCCTCCCGCTTGGCAAATGGTTGGTAATATCAAAAATCTTTACCTAGATAAGTTTTAGGCCCTTATCCAAAGAACTGTAGGAACTTTAAACGAATTCGATATTTTACTTAATAAGAGAGTTATAGTGATGTTTTGTTTTTCGAAAAGGTCCCTCCATTTACACCCCCATAGTCCGATTCTTTCCATTAACGAACAAAACTATGCTTTTAAAAGTATAAATAAAGGCACCAAATGTACGTTTCGCACTCGAAACTAAACTCACGTTGTGTAATCCCTTACGTTTCTTTTGTACTGTTAAAGAACACGATGTGTTCAAACATATATCATATGCATGTTCGAACATGATGCTCTCGCATATTATGTAAACAATATATGTAATATATTGTAAACAGTATTATGTAAACAAACCAAATTGCAAGGAACACGTACACATCATATTGAAACTTGTAAATTTCTCACGTTAGTACACTTCATACATGCATGCTCATATCCGTCGCTATCAACGTAGCTAAATAGTTTTACTTTGGTTTCATTGGGTTGGGGTTAGAGATCGAGAAATATTCATTATATATGTTTTTTACTTTTTGGGGGTTGTGGAGCTAAAAAGTTTGAGAATCATTGCGTTAATCCCAAAAAAAACTTTATTTTTATTATCATGGAAAATAAAAAATATTTCTTTACAATGAGTAAAAAAGTGTACAAGGAAATACAAAATTTTCAATTGGTTAATTTTAGACTTCACATGTATGCTTTCCAATCACTATCAGTATTACTTATTCCAATATTATTATAAATAGGATTTTAAATGATTATAATTGATCATGTTTCTCCCCCATCAGTTGATTTATAAATAAATAATAAAACAAAAAATGGCCATTTATAAAAATATTATTAAATATGATCACGTATCATGTGTCATTATGGAACTTTTTTATTTTTATTTTATTCATAAATTACAACAGCGTAAAAAATATTATTTAACTGGTATAAATCAAAACGGTATGAAACTGAAGATTTGATAGAATAGCATGTTTCGTCATGAATAATACATATGATTTATATCAACTCATTAGATTTAACTCTGAACCGAGATATGAATCTATGTATTTAAAAAGAAATCTTGTTTTTATTCGCTACGTATTTAATAAGTCCTGTAGCTGCGCGCTCTGTAGGTGGTAATATTATTGTTTTATTTTAGTAGAAAAATCATATTACTTAATACTTTTTACTCAAAAAGATATTGTATATAATAAATTTAAAATATAGAATACATAACACTACAGACAAAAAAAAAAATGGAAGCATTAAGACAAGCCATAACAACCTGCATTAATAACAGTTTTAATCCCATTATTTTTATATTATGTAACAACTACAAAAAATTCAGACTTTAATTGCTTGTTTTGTAATGTATATTTTGTATTTATTCACAGTTTTGTTTTGTTTTGTAAAATCTATTCGCCTTATATATTAAATACCCTGAAAGAGTACTTACATTAGAAAACAGAATACCTGTAGTCTTAGGAAACAAAAATAAATGAGCAAATAAGGAATTGGTTTGAGAATTTATGCCTTCCATTTCTAAAAGCATTTAGTTTGATTTACGACTGAAGCCAAGAAATGTTATCCATTAAATAATATAGATTACCGGGCTTATCTTTCTCGACTGGAAGAACTGCATAAGCGAAAAGAGACATTACCGCAACGTCCCCTTCAACAATCTGTGATACGCTTTAAATAAATAATGCCAGGTACATGTTCCACAAAATTGAATATTTGATCAAATTCGCAGGAAAAAAGTCCTTTTTTTACTATTCCTAATAGATCCTTTGGCACAATAATAATAGATGGCAACAAAACAAAAATTAAAAAGAGATCTGTCATATATTTCAACTTACGGCAAAGGTATTATATTAACGAATTAAATTTAGTTGTGTTCAAATATTTCAAAGTAGACAACAGGTACAATTTGTGGATCCAGATAGTGATGAACATATATGCAAAACATTGAATGGCTAGGGATAAATGTAAAATGGCCAACTTAGCAGTACAAAATAGAGCAAGGCACTACTTGGATTCGTGTACAGTTGTGTTCCTATGTCGGCGGCAAATCACGAGATCACTTTTTCGGAGTTTCTCGTACTATTAAAGCCACTGTCATAAAAAAAAAAAACCAATAACGTAATACATATAAGAAAACAATTCAGTTACAGAAACAATTTGCAGTTGTAATTATAAAATATTTTAAGGGAAAAAAGTGATTCCTCCTCCACCACGTTAATGTATAAGTTAATGAAGTTTAAGGAGTTCATTAAATCAGGTGTGTCTGAGGAAAGCGCATTTAAATCCGAATCTTCGTACTTTGAGTTATTATTATTCATATCGAACCATTTTTATGAAAAAATTGAACTTTTTTGGATCAAACATCGTAGTATTTATTTTACTGGTGTGAAGAAAATAATAAGCGAGTAGGGTTTGCCGATTTAATTTCGGCAAACCAAGTTCCCATATGTACAGCATTAAAACCTACTTTCATCTATACAAGTCCATCACTTGTTTAAAAACAAGCCCACGCACCTTGCAAATGTTTTTTCATTTAAGAGTTTTGAAAAGCGACCAGTTCTACATAATTCAAAAATATACATTACAAAATAACAACTGATGTAATAAAATATCATCATCATTTCAGCCATTATCGATCCATTGCAGGATGAAGGCCTCTTCAGCACGTTTCCAACTGATACGATTTTCTGGGATCTTCTACCAATTCGGTCTAATATACTTGATAATATCATCAATCCAACGAGCCTTTGGTCTTTTTCGTAGACGTTAAAATTTAGTGATACCCATTCAAGTGCTAATTTAGTCCATCTGCCATCAGTTCTTATTGCTTCATGGTCTGCCCATCGCCATTTTAATCCTTTAACTTTCATGATGATATAATAAACTTATCTGTTCTCTGATCGATCTACAGGTCTTCCTATTCTGTCTGGTAACTCTAAGCAAACACCATTAGGCATTTCTT
>JAAAKQ030130782.1:0-13496 GCA_010016005.3 Zanna intricata | reverse complement strand
TTTTAGATATAGAATCCGTTTCCGAGAGATTGCCGTGCAGTTTTGATACACTCTGTATATATATATATATATATATGGTAGAATAAATGGAAAATAAAATCGAGGTTCAATAATAGATTTTACACCATTACATGCTATCTTAAAAAAATAAAAGTTTCATCTAACCGATAGTAAAAAAATAAACCGATAACTGACTTCATAAAACTCCTTGAAAATTAAAAATAATATACTGTCAATATTACAATATTAACCCGGTACGGTATAGTACAATATAAATATTTAAAATTACAAATGAATAAAAAGAAAACATCCTTTCCAGTGATAAACATTAAAATTAATTTTATCTTTAGGAGCACAACCCTATTTAAATTTCGCTTTGGTGCTGTAAACACCAAACACATCTCAGATATGCGTGGCGGTACACACACGCAGCGCTTAATTAGTACTAATCAGCACAAACTAAACTTAACTAAGTTGTAATTTCACAACTTACATAGAAGAAATTCCGCTTTCACGTCGGAAGACTGGTGTAGCAGAGATCCTTAACGTACCATGTACCGAGTCAACCGGCAAGTACCGAGTCCGTGACCTAGCCAGACCGAGTTGGTTTTTAAGACGTTATTAGTCATTTATTTAGTTCTACGCTCAATTATGACGTCAAAACAAAGCAAATAACAAAAGTATTTTTTGGGTGGGGTACGATTTTGCAAAAATTCTTATTGCAGATTCTTTTATTTTTTTTAATTAATAACAAATGTTCCTAAGAAAAATATGACCATAAATAGGTGAAATCTCGAGATACTGAGACTTTGCTCTACAGCTCACCTCCTTGACCTTTTAATTTAAAAATTGAATGGCAACAATGCCATATATATATATATATATATAGAAGTAATCTAGGCAAGTTTGGTCAAAATCGGTCTGGTAGTTCTGAAAATTTAAGATGATTTCGAGGCCAACACCGAACACATATACTTACGATCATTAATATCCTGAAAATTCCATCCGATTTTTTGGGTTAATTAAGTGTCAAAACGTCAAGATCCGGTGAAAACCGCAATGGCCAAATTGGACCGATTACAAAATTTTCATTATTAGAGCTACAGCTCTAGAAGGTCTTTGTAAAGTTGTCTTTGACCTTTGTGAAGACTTCTTTGGTCTTTGTAAATCATTTACAAAAATTCATCCACTCCGTCTAAATCACAAAAAATTTTAATTAAATTAATTTTATTGTTTCAGACACGTCAATTATTGGATTTTGCTTCCTCAGTGGAAGTAGGTGGTTCATCGTTTCAACTTAAACGAGAGCAAGACATATTGGATTGTATGCCGGATCGTGACATGAAAATGGCAATGCAACTTATATTCTTACACATGAGCCGACTTCCACCAAGAAGTAGGTTGATGTTAGTACCTGGAGTAAGAGCTACTTCAGCAAAAAAGAAAAAGACAACGAGAAAGAAACTGCAAAGTTTTCAGTCAACTACTTCTGGAACAGTAAAAGAACGCCGTCATAATCAAGCACATACAATGGATTCTAATAGACATTTAGAAATTAAATTCGTATCTAATAGATCTAGCATTTCAAGGATAAGTAGCTCTTTTAGATCTGAAAGTTCTAGGTTAAGTAAATCAGGATTATACAGTCAATTTTAGAAGAAATAATTTCCATAATAATTTTAAAAAACATGAAATAACTATGTAAAAGTATAAACGATAATTTTACTTGACAATAAAAATGAGAATCCTTAATTTTTATTTTTATTAATATTTTATGTATATATATGAAAAATTACTTAGTATAATAAATAGTAATGAAATTAAAAAAATATATATATTATCAGCATTATTATACGCTAAGTATGTAAACTGAAATAACTTAGATAAACCATAGCAGTTAATTCAACCATAATTTTTTTTTTTTTTTTTTTTACTTCCTTGTAGGAAGTAAAGGAATGTGATCGCGAAAAATTTAAGATTTCAAATTGTCCATTTTTACGGTCCCTGAATCCATTTTGACTAGTTTGAGCATAACGTCTGTATCTCGCATAACTCAAAAACGATTAACCGTAGGGTGTTGAAATTGTGAATTTAAAACTGTCGTAACATCTAGTTTTGTACCTCTCCTTTTGATTGCGACTGAACCAAAAGTGTCCAAAAAAAAAAATCCAAAACGCAAAAACATTTGGATTTGTTTCTTAACTGCAGTTAATAAGCCCTCATTAAGAGATTTTCAAAATAAGTGATACTTATATTATTTGGTTCCAAAGTTATAGCCAAATAACATTTTAATCAATGAAATTTCTGGCCTTCGTGGCGCAAGTGGTAGCCTCTCCAACTTTCATCCGGAGGTCCTGGGTTTGAATCCCGGTCAGCATAGTATTTTTCATACGCTACGCGTTTTTCATATCCTAAGCACAAGCTTCAAGCTTCATCAAGCAAAAAAAAAAAATTGGATCTTTCAATGGAACGGCACATTGGTTCGAATCAGAGTACATCTCCATTTTTTAAAAAATTTAAATATATTGATTTATTAATAATTATTTACCTCTAATTGAAAAAGATTAAAACATTTTTACCATAAATAATTCAATAACAACAACAAAAAAGAAAAGAAATATCAATTATTAATAAAATAAAATTCTCTGTACTTTTCATTAAAAAAAAAAAAATGGTATATGTAATTTAATAGGCGGGTGGCATACAAGGAAGTCGTATGGATTCCACATAGATTATTTTAAATTTTATTTACGATCTATTTTCATAAACAGAGATCTATTGTCATAGAACAGTCTATTTTCGTAACAGGCGTTAATGAAATAATTTAAGAGAAAAATTTTCTGTCATAATTATTTTCAAATTTTAACGTTATTAAATACAAGTTGACGACAATGAAATCGGGCAACACTGTAAAAGCACTGCCAGCGGATATCGAAACATATAAAATTATTAAATCAAAAATGCTTGAAAGTAATATAAGTTACTTTACATAAACTCAAAACTGAAAGAGCGCACAGAGTGTTCATGAGAGGCATGCATCACTCGGAAAATAAATGAGTAATCGTTGATGAATTGGCGAAGTTAGACCACAAGGTTAGAAACGTTACTAACGTTCTACATCGTCAAACGAAAGAACTGCTGTCACTTTATTTCGTAGATTTGGAGCCAAAATCTAATAATAAAGAAATTTTTGACGTGAAATCTCTCAACTATACAATTGTAAGGTTTGAAGCTCCGTATGTTAAAACAGAAGTGGTCCAATGCACGGTACCAACGCCTTAGGCATACCAAAAAACTATGCAATTGCCCATACCGTTGTGTAAAATGTGTTGCAGATCATGCTACAATAGCATGATCTGTACCACAAACCCTCCCTCCCTATCAAGCAATACAGTATTGCGTATACAAAAAGAAAATTTCAGTTGGCAGAAAGATGAAATTCTAGTCACACAAAAACTCCAAATTAAACGTAAAATTCCAGTGATAAAAAACTTGGCAAGTTATTTCATTAACTTGCCAATTACGGCAGTTACAACCGTCGCAACGATTGTTAATGATTCCGCAATTCCTACTGTCCGTGAAGATCCATCTACTGCATCTAATTATATTCTAGATTATCTCTCTCTTCTCGAATCCTATCTTACAAGTTGGAAAATAAAGATAAATGAAGCAAAGTCGAAGCATTCACATTCACCCTTCGAAAGAAAAACTGCCCAACTGTTTCTATCTTTAAAATTCTAATTCCAAGTTCTCAAGAATGTATATATCTAGGATTTCATCTTAATCAGCGCCTTAACTGTGTAAAAATTGTCAAATCTAAACGAATGCAGTTAGACTTACACTTTAAAAAAATTATATACTGGTTAATAGGACACAGATCTCGGCACTCAGAAGAAAATAAATTATTGGTCTATAAATTCATCTTGAAACCAATTTGGACTTATGGGCTTGAATTGTGGAGTACAGCAAGCAATTCCAGTATTGATATACTTGAACGTTATCAGACAAAAACACTGGAAAAAATATTTAACATACCCTGGTATATAAGTAACAACCTCATATATAAAGATTTTAAATTACGGACCGTCAGGTAAGAAATCTCTCTGATCAGTCAACTATATCAAGATCGTTTGGATCTTCATCCAAATTATATGGCAGTCAATTTATTGGGTAACAGTAGTAGCGATCTTTTAAGACTACTTAGAAACAATGTTCTGGATTTGATACATCGATTCAATTAATTGGTTTTAAAAACCAGCTCTAGACTTCAATTTGTTTTCTTTTCTTAATTAACTATAAGCTACAAAGGACTGGACCTGTAGCTTCTTATTGTTTATTCCAAATTTAGCATATATACTCATTGTTGAATTTTAATTTTGAACAGATTGTAAAGTTTCTTTTACGCTCTATAAAATAATAATAATAATAAAAATATACACATATGTAAGAGATGCCCACCTAATCAAATGCATTTAGGAAAGGTCAAAACAGATACTTCCGTTGAAGTCTGAAAACCGAAATTTTTCGACATCACAATACTTCCTGTACATCGTATAAGGAAGTAAAAAGCCCAATACGGGAATGACGTATTAAGTAAACTTAGTCCTCTTCTTTCTTTTTTATTTCTCTCTCCCCGGGCCAGTCCCACAATTATTACAACACCCCGAGGGAGTGTCCATTTTATTTTAGTGAACCTCTCCGTCTACTGGCTGTAAGTCCGGCATGACAGGGGGGACTCTTCATCGGGATCTTTAATTTGTCATGCCAACTCAAATGGTGAAGGCTACAGAAGATGCCTTTATGAGGTCCAGGGGTCGCAGTCGTTCCTCGAGGACGGCCCACCTTAGCAGACTGCCCCCTCCTGACCAGGCTGTTCTTCCATACCCTAACCATTTAACTCCTAGTCAAAATTTACGAAGAAATAGAACATCGCCCACATCTGTGAGGCTCCTTCCCTCAAAGAGAACGTATCGTCGGTTCCATTCGCTGTTAATCAGGTTGGCCGCATCTAAAACAACGTGACGGTCTATCTACTCATTATATACCGGCACCACGTGTCCGATCGACCAACATCTATAACCCGGTCCTTGAGCACCCGGTTGTACGCCCGGAAATATACCCATGCGATCCGAATGTGCTGCTCCATTAGTGGTTTTGCCACCCGTAAACTAGTAATAACGGTCGCAACGCTAGTATCACCGAACGCGGGTCGGACCGATGCCACTTTAAAATTTTCAATTTCAACAATTTTTTTCCGACAAGGCGTGCAGATTTTTCGTCAGGTCTGTCACCAGATAAATCCTTGACATGCATAATGGTCCGTCGACTCTCCTTAGATTTTAAATCCGCCCAAAGCCTCGGCACCTTAGAACACAGCAAACTTCAGAAATCCTCAGTAGCTGTTCCCTCAGTAGCTTCACCCTAACATGAAGGTCATCGTTCGACCATTTACGCAGGGAGAGTATCTTACCGACCTCCCCATTAGGCATCGCCTCTTTCATGGAGGTCGGCTTAAGTACTACCCTGTGCTTTGACTAATAGTTCTATCAGAGACTGCAGGAGTAGATCGCTATCTCGCCTGTCGTCATGTGGCACAGTTCCTACTAGAGAGGATACCACTCTAATCTTATCTTTATAATTCCGAAATAAGTAAATCATTAACTTACAGATATATTCATCTATCTTTCCACCGCGTACAACAAAAACAGGGAACGAAGAAGACCATCCTATCTAACTAGTCGATTCCAAAATTGTAACTAATGATCTATCTTCACCTTCGGCAGAACTGATGTACACCGTGTAACGCGTCCTCTTGAGTGGAGAAATCTTCTCCTCTCAGTACTGATGAAAACTCCTTCATGACATAATTAGATCTAACCCGCATCCCTAGCTACAAAGAATCTCCAGTATCAACTCCTGAAATGTCCCTAAACAGACATAAGTCATCGTCGTCCGGCAAGGAAGCTACGCCTTCAGAACTCTGCATAATATCATCCGGCCATTTCTTCTTCACAAGTCCGAATAACTCGTTATGCGACACCGAATCGGTGAGGACATCCACATTATCCCTAATTCCACGTTCCCATGGCCGTTCAATCTGCGTAGACATAATCCTTTGGAGCACCAAACCTGGATGCTAAAGCTCATAAAGAGAATTCACGACAACTTCTAGGTCTTTGGTTTTTTCTAAAGCACTAATTGCACACTCTTTAATTTCCTTCTTGGTATTAATATGTTGCATAATCAACAAGTACAGATCCTCCATGAGGTGATCCATATCGGACCCCTCAGTAACGTTTCCATCAGTACTGTCTGATATCATGGCTGCCTTCCACTTGGGGACCCTCAACTCCTCTCCTGATCATCTCCCAATATAAGTGGTCCTCCTGCCGCCAACTGCACCAGAAGGTTTTATCCCTGGCCATAGTTCCGCATCAGACGGGTGACTCCTTTTAACATTACGCATAAGAAAAACCGTTTTATGACTTATGGGGTTTGTCAGGTATTTTAATAGTATTATGATGTTATGAAACATAACGTTTTAATGACCTTATTAATTATATTAGCACAACGATATGTGGCAACTATGATATAAAGAAAACGAATTGAAGTAAATCACGTTTCCAAATTGGATGGAATGGATTATTTAAAAAAAATTGTAAAATCGAATGATTAAAAACATTTGTAATAACTGAAAAATTTATTTTCTAAATAAATAGTAGTGTTTATATATAGTTAAATTCGAAAAATTTAACTACTATTAATTATAATAGATAATGTCATAATAATTAGTACGAAATTATTCAAGGTGAATGAAATCTTACATATGTAAAATCGCTGGAAAACTTTCAAAAAATTATTAGGTAGCACTTTTCTATGGCTTAAAGTTAAAAATTAATATTATGTATAAATCCAATGTTAACAAAAGTTAACAAGTTAAATGCTAAATTTTTGGTTAATACAGGAAGACCAGTTAGTGAAACGTTAACCATGTTGTAGGACTCTGTATAAACTAGTCACAGGTGTGATGATGATGGATGAGGATCAAATGCTGTTTTAGGATTTCATCTAATTTATATTTATTTTAAAGTACGTATCTAGCATAACAATTTCAATAACACAAATAAAGTATTAATTCAAAACAAATTGTAGAAAAAAGTTTAAACAAATTTTCCTTTTTAATATAAATTAGGAATAACAGAGAAAATTTACTAAAATTCATCTCTATAATCCTCAAACCGACGAACTTTAATAACCTTCATATGGAGATAAATACAATTAAATAAAATGTTCCGCAAATAGTTATATCCTATCTATGTTATTTATTACTTTTAAAATTTTTTCTCTAATTTTACCATTTATTTTTTCTTTAAAAATGTTAGAAGATCTGATGTGGACACAAATGACTTCCTTGTACGCTAATTAAATTACATATACACAATTTTGTTGCACTTCATTTAAACTTATTTCATTTGAAAGTGAGGTACGATCCTAAAATTCTTTCATGAAGTGAACAGTTACACATTTACTCAAATATTATTTTTTATTGACATCAAATATTTATACAATTATTACGAGTAATTCAACAATCTTACATGAAATATTAGGATACAGTAAAAGTCCCATTATTAATCTAAATAAATTTAAGTCTTTATATCTTATCTAATACTATGTCTTTTAAATTATTATGATGTACCCCATTAGTAAAACATACACGAAACAGGAGAATGTTACTAAATTTTATGGCAATATTTAATAACAAGTAGACGGAAACAAATAAATAAATATCTGATGTGGAATTCCTTGTACAAAAATCCAAAAGTTATACGATTCTAAATTATAATTTTGAATTAATATTAAATAGTCAGATGTTTCACCAGATCTATATATATGTAATAATGCCTTTTAAATTACATATACACATTTTTAAAGTCCGAGAATTCTTTCTCGGATTACGTTACAGATTTGACCTATTTCCACCTGCAGGTCACTATTTGTTGGATTGGATTTTTTTGGCTACCTGCAGATCATGTCAACTGTAAACGATTGGATATGGATTAATGCTGTTTTTAGAGCTGGCAATGTGGCGGCTAGGGTCGATGTTATTGCAGGTGTATCGGAGACCCTTCCGCTGTCCGCATGCCCCCCGCAATGGCAAGCGTGTAGTAAGGTGCCCATGTATGTCGGTGTATAGGAGCCTTGAAAGCTTCGGCCAGTAGGGGCCTGAAGTCAGTGCAGAGATTGCGCATCCGCTCTCTGCCAGAGCATATGCCGGTTCCACCGGAATACCGGAACGGACCTCCAAGGTTAGCAGCCCTGGAGTGGGGGTGTACCCCGGCCGCTACCCTTGCTAAAGAAGGGATAAAATTCACATGGAATCTGAACAACACGTGGCAGAGGGTGCATGTAAACACCCTCTTTAGAAACATCCGTTTCGCCAAAAGCGAAAAGGAAATGTGTTAAAAGGAGAGGAAAATGAGGATAGATACTGATAAGGCCAGTAAAGATATTAAAAAGTCACTGTTTGGTAACAAACCATTCATACCAAGGCATTTTGCGATCATGAGAGAGAATGGAAGCTTCCAGAAAGTAAGCCCATTCTTGACTGAAATATCTATAACTAGTTGTGTCGGTGGTCCTGTTGAAGATATTAGAAAGACATTCAACGGGCTGCACGTTGAAATGATGGTCAGTCAGTCCGATAAAATTCAATCAATCAAAAAAATTGGTGAGTTTTTGATGTCTGTGCAGCCGCATGGTACCCTTAACTCGTCTAAAGGCGTAGTTGTATGCAGAGATTAGCTGAATTACCGTCAATGAGCCGTCTTCTCCCCGTCTCTGAGTCTAACCTCAACCACCTCTCCCAGTCCTTTTTTGATCTCCACAATGCTGTCCGCTAAGTAAGTACTTACTGTCGCCTTTACTTGGCGCAGCAGGTCTGCGTCCTTCTTGTCTGAGGATCATCATTGCTGTAACCTTATCTAATCTGGGAAAATCTAACAGCTTCTTCTTTACAAGTTGGAAGTTCTCAAATTTTAAGTGTACACGTTTTACTTATAAGTTCACGGTTAACTTTAAAAAATCCTTTTATTTTATCATCTTACTGATAAGAAGTAGAACGAAGTTATTTAACTAGCTATCAGTCGCGCTGATTATACTTCCCAACGATGGTGGCGCCATTATAATACGTAGTTAGTGTTTTGCATTCTTTATATGCTGTAATGAATACTCATGTTTATTGGTTTTTACGTTTCTTGAAAACGGCATTTTTTATTGATCTACATTTTCTTTTTTTGCAAATAAAAATGTACTTCAATTTTCTTGGTTGCGTCTGATTTTTACAATAGTAAACATTTTCAGTTTTACAATAGTAAAAATGTAAATTAGGACTCGGCATTGCTAGGAGATAAGTTTCTGTAAAATGCTGAAATATTTTTACCCAGAGGTTTTTTAAAAATTTTGCAGTAATCTGCATGAAAACTTCTGAATATAAATTGACTTCAGGCTACATATCATTAAGTTAAAGCTATCCAATATTTATTAACGATGTCTAAAAGTAAAATTTAACCTTAAAATTTTTTTTTGCAGATAAAATTTCCACCTCTATTCTATAAGAGGAGAATTTTATCATAATTTTTTCTGAAATAAACATTTGTAAAAAAAAAAAAGAAGAAAACAAAAACAAAAAAAAAAACAAACATTACAACGCAATATCGAGAATAATTTTCTCTAATAAAAATAGATAAATATACAACAAAATCTTACAGGTTAAAATATAAAAAATTATTCCTCCATTTTTTCTTGTTTTAATTTAATACAACTTTCTCCTTTATTAAGCAATTTTAAAATTAAAATTATAATGTTTGGTCAGTGAGCTTTGTTATTTAATTTAAGTGTCATATTTTGCAGTCGAATTCTTTTTATTTATTTTATTTGAATAAAATTTTTTGAAGAATAGTTATATTTAATATATTATTCATCGTAATGCAAATAATCTTTTTTTTAAATTTAAAAAACTGTTTAATTAATTTTTAAAGTAATTTATTTCTATTTTGTATCTTTTATACATATTAAAGAATTTTAATAAATGTGCTGGTTTCATTTTAATTAAATTATTTTATTAAACCTGAAACATATTTTTTTTTTTTTTTTTTTTTCTAGAAATGTGTATTCTTTTGGTCTGGATAAAAAAAATTAGTAGCATATTAACTTTTGAAACTTAAAACTGTTTTATCAAAAATAGAACTAAGGTTATACAAATATTATATATATTATGTATATATAGATCACCTCTTTATTTGAGGAAATTTTTAACACAATTTTAAGAAATGTTACAAGTACTTCAAACTTTTTAATTCATTGTTGTTTTAATATTTTAATATTTATACAAAGAATTAACATTAAAACAAATAACTTTAACATATTTTTTAAATGATGGCGTCTATGAGGTAAAATATTCATATTATTTATTTTTAATTAAATTAAAAATTATTTAATAATTACCACCTTCAACCGGATTCCGTGATAATAAACATAACCTAAATGCAATTACTTTCAAATTTTTGTGCACTGAATATGTTACAAATGGTAAATATACACATTTTTTTTTTGTTTAATTTTGGGAAATTATAAATGAATTTCTGATAATTGTAAAAAATTGTAAACAGTAATAAGAGTTGGAACAACAACATTGACTTTAATATATGTTTTATTTAAATCTTTGATTACTGTGTTCTATTGTTAAAAAAGTTTTACTTTCCCCACTAATGTATAAACTATATTAAAGATTGTACACGGGTAGGACATAAATATGCTGGCTTATGGATTACAGGAGGAAACATAATTATAAAATTTGCTATGAAAATTTATGACGGGGTATTTGTGATCTAAAATTCTTATGAAATTCACTAAAAGGGTAGTCATCAAAACATGACATTGAGAATTTTTCTCATTTTATAATTGGTAAAAAAAATACTAAAATTTTCTATGTACTTACCTCTAACAGTCGAAGCTTAAAATATCAGTCTAAATTGTTCATAATTTTTCACAGTTTTTTAGTAGAAATATTTAAAACAACACTGCATTAGGAGTAACTGCAAGCAGAACTCGCGATCATGAATCCGGTTGAAGATAATATATATTTTTTTCTTTAAATAATTGTCTGCACTACACGGCTTGAGTAAAAATCAGACCAACGGGTGTGGAAATCCCTTACTCAACTAAAGTATTAATTCACTTAATTAAATTAAAATTACTGATTTAATTTTTTAATCACATTTGGTAAGAGTAGATGGGGTTAAGTAGAAGTGACAAAGTTCCTCTTTTTCTAATTTTTTGGAGGTTCCAATTTTTTGCAGGATTTATAAAATAAAATAACTTTGTCCATCTCTTTTATTCAATTACTGCCACTTTGGCCATATTTCATTAAGAGTATCAGTGTTTAACATAATCAGAAACTCTGTGCTGAAGGTACAACTGAACGCTGTAAATTAATTTTAAAATCATACTACCACTATAAATTAAGATTTTAAGAGAACCTACCATTATTAATTTAAAAAATAAAAACTCAAAAAATAACGTTATCCCTTTTTAACACATCTCTGTTAAGTTTGATTTATTAATTTATTTTTAGCTTGCTGTTTTGTTATTTCTTATTGCCAGTCTATGTATGTATGGCTTATTGCTTGTGGAATGTTAATAGCTTTTTTTATCAATTTTTATTTTACATTTCTGCAGCCGATAACGTAATTCCTTATACTTCACACGTTTAATTTTTCTTGGTAGACGCGACCACGGGTACGCGCGCGTCTTATCGCGAGCTCGCTTCTCTGTTTTATAGCCCTTTTTTCATCAGTCGAATTTTTAACACCATGGAATGCACAACGCGTTAATCGACTCATGGATCCATTCTTCAACTTTTCTTTGTTCACGCGCATATAGTATCAATTTCGTAATAACTTCAAATTGTGTTAATTTCTTCAGTTTAATAAAGTGTGATATTAGCTGTTTGTTGTGGGTCTTGATCTGCGGTATTATATATTCAGTTGTGTTAACTTTCGTCTTTACATAGTTACACAAATAGTGCAACGTGAGTTGTAGTTTTTTTTTTGTTTCATTTAATAATATCTATTTAATTTAAACATATTGATTTTATATTTTTGTGGCAAAGTTCTGCTAGATAAAAAATGGTCATGAATAAAAATCAGAAATCAGTTTAGAGCTGAAGTTATTGGGTTTCCAAAAAATAATGTGATGAATTTTATACAACTGTAAAAGTCTCTGAAAAGATGCTAGATTATGTTTCTTAAAAATAATTTTTATACAACTAATTCGTTTCATTAAATTTCTGTACTTTATTAATTTAATTATCCTGTTTTCCTTATTAAAACTATCAGGGCTATAAAAAAAAAAAGTCAATATTGTTTGCTGTCAAATAAAATTTGGAGGAGGAAATGAAATTTAATCAGGTTTATTATTTCTTGACTCAAAATGAGTCAAGATATTGCAACAGAAAATGTAAAATGTATGATAGTTTACATAAATATTAATAATGATAAGTATTTTCAATGGTGTATTAATCAGTACATAGATTTTTTCTTATATTGTACATACATTTTTTTGATGTGTAAATTTCACATGCTTATTATTCATACTTATGTTTGTATTAATTTACGAAGTAATTAAAATAATTTATTCATTAGTTTTTTTTATAAAGTTGATTTGACTTGTTATTTAACAAAGATAACAATATCAATTTTCCAGAATTTCAGGGTGTAGTACCTATTTTGATTATAGTTTAATGTTTAAGACATAAAACAGATTCGTTGAAATTTTTCAATACCTTTTTATATCTAGTGCATATTATTTTATTATTTTTTTTAAAGAATTTATGTTTCTTCCAAATTTAAAAATTAATTATTGTCATTCCTTTATTTTAATAAAAATCTCGCTATACAGTCTTTTACCAGAGCATTAATTATTTTCTTTATTATCCAATCATCCTCCTACAGCTTTTGTTGGCTATTGCTCTAACACCCTTATAGTTAATCCCTAATGGGTTTATGAGTTTGTTTATATATAATAATCCCTCAAGATTTATGTTTGTGATCACTAATAATAGTTAATGCATATTATTACTACAAATTTTGAATCGATTGAAATTATTTCAATATAAAATTCTTAAGAAGCTGTAATAAAAAAGGGAGTCAGACAAGGATGTTCCCTATCTCCGTTACTTTTAATCATTACTTAGAACTAGCAGTTAATGAAGTTAAAGAACAATTTAACATCGGAATATCGGTGCAAGGTGAAAAGATAAAGTTGCTACGATTTGCTGATGATATAGTAATTCTAGCAGAAAGTAAAAAAAAATTAGAAAAAACTTTGAATGGCATGGATAAAGTCCTACGCATCAACTACCGCATGAAAATAAACAAGAACAAAACGAAAGTAATGAAATGTAGTAGAAATATTGTAGATGGACCACTGAATATAAA
>JAAAKQ030130771.1:0-13497 GCA_010016005.3 Zanna intricata | reverse complement strand
GGTCCAGCTACTCTGTATCACTGAGCACGCAAGCCCCCCCACCATCGGCAAGGTCTCATGATTCGTAGAGGGAGAATTCAAAATATTTTTGGCATAATTTGGTTTTGTGAGTTCTCTTATTTATTTTCTTCTTAATGGATCTTTGGGATTCGAATACGGCCACGGTTTAGTAACTTTTAAATAAAAAATTGAAGTGATAAACATCTTCTTATATTCACATTTGAATTGTTGTTGCAGACTACTTTAGTAAATTCAATTTTCCGTTAAGAAAATTAAACTTACAAGGAATAACTTTAGATAATTTTATTTTTTGTTTCTATAATTGGAGAATGGATTATTCTGAACAAAAAAAGATAACTTCAGATCAGCAGAATTGTGGACTGTTTGTCAACGTTGGTAGCCCTCAGGGAGTCCCAGGATCCTGAGGAACTAACAAAAATTCTGGCAGAAGCGTGCCAACGGGAGGACACCAAGTGAATCACCGACGACTCCAAGCCTTTTGGTGATCTGATCGTATCGCTACCTTGAGGGCTAACGCGAAAAGGGCAAGGAAAGCCCTATTGCGTGCGAGGAGAAGATGCCCTGATAAGGTAAATGGTGCCGAGGAAACTTATAGAACTGCCAGGAGAGAGCTCAGGTGGCAAATAAAAAAAGCCAAGCAGGATCCTTGGGACAATTGAGACAAGCTGGTAAGGGAGCTTAATGAAAACCCATGAAAAGGGCTTACCAGATTATGGTGAAAAGATTTGGTAAACGCCTCCCCCTGCTGTCCAGGGTCCAGATGCTTAATGCATTATCAAGCCTCTTCCCAATCGTGGATCTGGACTGGGAGGAGGTAGAGAGCGACGCTCCCAGGCTTTTCACTGAGGAAGGACTCCGTCAGGCGGCTCATCGGATCAGTACCCTGAAGAGCCCGGGCTAAGATGGGTTACCGAGGGGGGGGTAGTGGTAGTGAAGAGTCTGGTGAAACATCATCCGTGGGCGGTTCTGGATAGCATGAATATAGCTCTGACGGGCAGGTTCTTTCCCAGCTGGAGGAAAGCCAGGCTTACCCTCATCCCCAAACCTGGAACGGACGGACGGAGAAGATCAGACGTTCAGGCCAATTTGCCTCCTGAATGAAGTTGCCAAGCTTTTCGAGAGGATGCTGGGGGACCGTATTTGGACAGAGATTGAGGTAGGAGGCGTCCTTTCCCCGCGCCAGTTCTGTTTTGTGAAAGGCAAGACCATGGGGGATGGCATCCAGTATGTGGTCATCTGGACAAATGAGCGTGTGGCTGACAACTGGCGCCGACGTCAGATCACCCTTACGGTGCTTCTTGATGTCGAAAGCATCTTCAACAGCATCCCCTGGAGGATGATCGTGGAGACTCTTAGGGAGAGGGACATAAGCAGCTACGTCGTAACTATCAACAGCTACTTCCATGATCGGAGAGTGCAGGCAGAAACTAAATACAATTCAGTAGTTTTTGACATGACATGCGGAGTTCCGCAAGTGTCAGTGCTAGGGCCGCTGTTATGGAACTTGGTGTACGACGGCCTGCTGAGTTTGAAACTACAGGAGGGGGCGGAGGCGCTCGCTTACGCCAACGACCTGGCTCTTCTAGGTCGCCGGCCGCACGAAGGAAGGTGTGGAGGAAGTTGCCAACACGGCTGTCTCCAGGGTAAGCGACTGGTTGCGGGACAAGGGTATGAAGGTGGCTCGACGGTGGTAGCATTGGTGAGGAGGAGCCGATTGCGACCGATCACCGTGGAGGTCAACGGAGTCTGGATGGTAGAACAACAGTCTTCGAAGTACCTGGGTGTCTGGGTAGACAGATCACGGCTCTTTGCCACCCATCTGCAAGGAGCAACGGCGGGGACAGAGAATGTCGTCACGGACCTAGGAAGACTTATATCCGCCCAGAAGGGGCCGAAAGTTAGCAAGAGAAGGTTGATCATGACGGTGGCCATGACTCCCATAATGTATGCGGTTCCGGTCTGGAAGGCCTTGGACTGACAAGGAAACGTGGACCGGCTGGCATCGCTAAGCGTCGAGAGGTACTCAGGGTTGCGGCCGGGTATCGCACAATGTCGGATGATGCGATCGAAGTCATCACAAGCATAGCCCTGATCAGGCTCGGGCTTCGGAGCTCACACGGACGCAATCCGGAACGGCTGGCACCTGAGGTCACATGATGTTTTAAGATTTATGTTTCATTTCATCCCTGTTGCTCAGAATCTGGCATATTGATTTTAATGCAGTCTAGTTTCATGTCATGTTAGTTGACGATTGTGCTTTTATTTTCCGTTGTAATTCTTATTCACTTGCTGATGTTAGACTCTTCAATCGCAGGTTCTTCAACAAAGGGTGGAGAAGTCTGCCGTGCGGAAACAGAAAGTTTTGCCCTGACGTTCTGGTCACACTTTACTTACGACGATTTTTCGAATTTCTATTTTACTTGTTGGTATTAAGTAAAGACGTGTGATTTATGGCGTGTTCTTTGTGTCTGTATTTATTCGTATTCCTATTGTGTCTGTAAAAGAAAAAAATTAAGAATAATAATAATAATAAACGGGGTGAGGTGTTAAAATATTTTGAGCGCTGGGTCGAGTGGTGTCGACGTACAGCGCCAAGGAGGCAGCCCAACTGCTGAAGACGCCTTCGTTCAGGACACACTCAAGAGTGTCCTGGATCGTAGTACTTCCGACTTCCGAGGAAGTATGAAGGCCTCTCGAGGGATGAGAGGGTCACGCAAGGGGGAGGGTCGAATGCGAGCAACGCGTACACGACCACCGAAAGGTGGTGTAGGGATGGAAAGGGTAGCTTCTCTGAAAAGGGTATTTCGGCACTCTGCAAGCGGAGGGTCTAAATGCTTCGATGAGCCACGGAAGTCCCCGTTAGAGGGTCCGTTTCAAAGGACTCAAGCTTGGGGTGGTAGATTAATCAGCTGCCGTGGCACTGAGGAGCAGCTGATGACATGTCTAAGGGTGGTTTCACCTGTTCCTTGGGAGTTTAAAGAAGATGTATAAAAGAAAGATATGTTTTCAAAGAAGATGTAAAAGATGCCAGAGTTGGAGAGTTTTTTAGACTGAATTTCAAACTTTTAACAGCAGATCCAGAAGTTGCATGGAGGATAGGAAATACAACTTTAGCCTCGTTTAATCATCATAGAGATGTAATTAAATGAAATTCAATAGTAAGACATGATATAGAGTAAAATTTGAAGAAGATATTATTATAGATGTTACTTAGTAAATAATCGTAAAGAACCTGATTGTTTAAATTAGCAGGAAAAAGTGTTTATTTCTTTGAAAATAATCGGTTTGTACTCCTCTTTGTCTTGTTAGAGTATGTGTGAGGAAAAAAATGTCCATTTAGCAATATGTATCACCTTAAAAATTCCGATTCTTCAAGTCTTAACACTCTTTTTGCCCCCTGCTTAATTAAATCTAAGGAGTTATTTATTAAAATAATATTTATTTACATTTCCTATATACCTTGGGAATAACTATAGGAAAAATTTCCAGCTTTCTGTCCCTTCGAGAAGTGGGAGAAGTAATGACAAATGTCATTGAGAGCTTTGGAATTTAAGTACATGCAATACGTATAACAGTTTATGCATTCCCCAAGAATCCTTAGTGCCGTTATTATATCCATATTATAAATTATTATTATTATTAAAGATACTTATTACCTAATAATAAAAATACTTTTTTAATTATAGTAAAACTCTCTGCTTTAGTGTACAACAAAAAATTATTGCGAAATTAATAATAAATAATAGTGTAATTATCATATAACTTTTTAATAACAAATTTGCTAATAAAATCCTCATAAAAACATAAATAAATCTCGCTAAAGACGTAAACATAAACATAAACACATCTCGGTAATATTCGTAGACAATCGCTCAAATACGAGTAAAATCTCAATTTCAGAAAAGAGATTATTCTGTTTCTTAGAAACAGTTTAGTACATTAGAAACCTAAATTAATTATTAATGGTCCTGACAAATGCGATTGATTTGATGTTAACAAAATAAACTACAGAATGTTAGAAAGGCAGGCAAAGTACACAAACACTTCCCAGTACAAAAAAACCACCACCTTTAACCGCTTAATCAAACAGAAGTGTGTCAGATTAAAACAACATGAAACTAATATATTTTGCTCGAAAAAGGTGTAGCCTTTTTCAAAACTGATCACTCTTGAAGAGTATCAAATTTATAAGCAAGTTACACAGAAAAAATTATCGAGTTGCATACAAAAACCAGTTATTAAAAAAACCCCAAATTTTTACAATTTTATATACATACATACATACTAATTTCCTTTATCGGTTGAGCTGTTTCAAACATATATTCCAAAGTTTGAAATATACAAAGTAAAAAATTATATTTAAGAATTCTAATTTAAATTAATTAAACACTACTGACAGTTTCAGAGTTTTCCGCATTGACTGACAGAGTTTTTCCGCATTTATTAAAATAATTATAATCTAGATCTTGAAAATTAGGTTGAATATTTAATAAATCAATCTATTCAGAAATTAATGATATTCATTATGTATAACAATAATTTTTATGTATTTATATAATTAATTTCACCATTATGGAATCGAAAAAAAAAACGGAAAGAAATGTAATTTGTCTCTTAAAAAATTTATTTATGTAATGTTTTTTTTTTACGATTATTTAGTTTTTAAAAATGATCAAAAGCTGTCATTATGGAAATCATACATAAAAATGTTCAGAAAAGAATATATTTCCTTTCTATAAAAAAAAAAGAAAACAGAAAAAAAAAACAAATGGTGATAATATTTATTTCTTTGGCTTTAATATTCAAAAAAAATATTTTATTCTGATAACAATGTCCTTTTCTTTTGTTCAAAATGAGGTTAGGAATGACTGGCAAATTTCTATAATGTATAATGTTAGGAACGTCATCGATATAACGGATGATTCGCATAAACAGTGCGACGGTTGGAGCAACATTCTTAATGAAGGTATTTTAAATTTCATGATTTCCAGTTTATTTTCATCTGGTTTATTAAATATAGCCTCCTAGGGGTTCAAACTGCGCGGCTGAGGAGTTAATCTACGGAATATATATATAGTTCATCAAATAAACAGCCCTCTCTTTATCTGTTTAGCCTCCGGAACTACCATTAAGGTATTACTTCATTACTACCTAAGTAAAGTACCTGGTCGCATTTTAACAGCCGCATCAGGGGCTACTGAGAGGAGCTTTGGTTTTATTGAAGCTCCTCTCAAGCTTAGAATCGAAGTTTTACCCACAACAAAAAGAAACCGACTAACAAGGATAAGATATTCCACATTTATAGGTTACAATTATCATCTCCAGAATGATCCCGATTGTGTTTCTCAAGGGACTTCAATAGCATTGCATTGAAATTGTCACCTCAAAAACGTGAAAAAGAAGGAAGTAGAGAGGTGGATGATGAAGAGGGCAAAAAAAGTAATGATAGTAAACAGTGATTTTGTAATTAATGTTAAAATATTATAGCAATTATAGTTATTAAAGCAATCCGTACATCTTTTTTACTTCCTTGTACGACAAGGAAGTATTGTAGTCGCAAAACATTTCGATTTTCAGGTTTCAACAGAAATATTCATCTTTATCATTTCTGAATCAATTTTGACTAGTTTCGGCGTGACGTCTGTAAGTATGTATCTCGCATAACTTAAAAAATATTAGGCGTAGAATGTTGAAATTAGTAGAATGTTGGATTTAGGACAGTTACAACATAAGTTGATTTAGGAACTGTTGATTTAGGATAGACACAACATCTAGTTGTGCAGCTCACCTTTTGATTGCAATCGACTCAACCAAAAGTGTCCAAAAAAGCCTAAAATCCAAATAATTTTTTGATTTTGGACTTTTTCTTAACTGCAATAGTAAGCCGACATTGAGAGCTTTTCAACGATATATCATAAGTAGTACTTACTTTCATTGGTTTCAGAGTTATAACCAAATAAAATTTTAATTAATGAAATATTTGAATTTTACAAGGGTACACATCAGTTCGAATCAAAATTCTTCTCCTTTTTTTAACATTTTTTTTTAATTTAAATAAATTTTTTAATAATTATTAACCTCTGATTGTAAATATATTTGTGATAAATAATAATTTTAAAAAATATGCAAAATATCAGAAGTTATTAATGAAATAAAATTTTTATTTTAAATGGGAGTATTAGAGTAAAAAACCTGATTGTATTATATTTAAGTCTTTTACGACTCAGAAGCAGGGGCACCAGCGATAATGTGTACTTTTGTCTACGTTTTATCAGTAGGTATTTTTAGAAGAATTGGGGGGTTGTGAAATATAAATTTCCACTAAAAATAATTAATTGTTAAAATTCCCCGTAAAATATTTTTTAGGATTTTACCCATCGCTGGTTATGAGGTTTGTGTAATTTTAAAGTACAATCCAATATTACTTTTTAAAAGATTTTTATAAATATTAAAAAGTATATCTTAGGCCTATGATGAATGTAAATAATGTTAGGTACAAGAGGCATTAGGCAGAGCTGCTTTCTTTCAGAGTAAGGGATATTTATATCCTGTTCCCTGTATGTATACGAAGTAAAGATCTCATTTATAGAGATGAAAATGTCTCCATTTACATGGAATTTGCATGTTGGTGAGTGCGCAACAATATATTTGGCTCAATGAAAAAGGATGTGAATTCTAACTTTCATCAGTGAAAACGGAGTGGATGCTTTGTGTCTTGAAAATTATTGTTAGCGATTTCAGGATTGAATTGAGTCCCACGTCAGGTAGCTTGCACTTTTTTGGAGATGCACCTAATAAAAAATATATTTGTATACACATCTCCATAATAATAAGTAATTTTCACTTAATAACTAATAAAATATTTACCAGATATAAACTTGATGTCATTTTATTAAAGCATTAATGTCAGTAGGAAAAAAGAAAGTTGTGCACTGATATAATTTAGCGACAAACGTTTGCCTAAATAAATAAATAATTAAGATAGCGTTACAGAATTCAGAATATAACAATGTAACTTGTGAATGTTAGCAGAATTGATGTAAATTATAAAAATTTATTTGTTACTATTGAAAATTTTATGTATTATGTAATAATTTAGCTGTTGCTAAATTTGTTCCTTTGTTTTAGTTTTCATGGTCCCGTAGAATTAAAAACTTAAAAAAAAAAGTAACTAGTTTTGGTTCTTATCACATTATCATAATACCATTATTAAATATTTTAATATTGCTGCATTTACAACACTACGCAGGCTGTGTGTTGTAACTAACTAAAAACCACGCCTGGGGATTGATATTCTATTGTGTCTAAAAGATCCGGGTAAATTTTTACTTATAAATTTTTTAAAAAATGTTAATTGTTTGAGTTAAAAAAATTATTTTTTAAATTTTATTTTACTTTTGAAGAGAATGAAAACGTCGACTAACAAAGTGCAAATACAGGATAGTATACAATTTTTTTTTAATTTTTACTATTTATAAGGCTTTAAATTTATCATTATATGAGTTTTTGAATTTTATTTGGCTATTTTAATATTTATATTAAATAATAAACTATACGGTTAATAATGGTTAATGGTTAATAACGGTTAATGGCAAATATTAGCTGAAATTTACAACTTTATGTGTTAAACTCATTTTATTTTTATTTACTTTTTTACACAATTATTTAATTAAGTTAAATTAAAGTTAATTAAAATAAATACTTGTTAAATTCGTGTAAATATGGTTATAGATCTTTAAGGAGCTTCCTCTCAGATGCGACGATTTTGATTGGAGGCGTCTTTGGAAAATATTTTAAAGTGCTGTCGAATAGCACTTTTAATGTGTTGCATTTAGTGATGTAGTATTTTTTTTTTTTTTAATTTTAATTTGTTGAATTGTGTTTGGATCGTAAATTTTTCGTACTATATAGAATTTTTTATCGTGATTAATATATTTCTGTACGCGTACTCTCGAGAAAGGTTTTGTGTGTACCGTTTGTGCTCGAAATACTTTTTATCTGTGACTCGACGTGTGTTCAGTCCCCTCAATACAGTATTTAAGTGTAGTCACTGTATTTAATTTGTGTACTTTTAGTTGTTGCGTTTATAAATGTGTGTTTTGTTAATATAATATTACTCCAAAATAGAACTGCAGTAATTACATTAAATATTACTATACTGAACAAACCGGATGCACGAGCAAATATAAATAATACGCAAAAGTGGTTCATATAACTACTGTGATGACCTTTGCAATAGGAACGTTTAAAATAGGTGTTCTACTAATAGTAATAATAAAATACACAACTACAAGTAAACTTTACTAATACTACATAAAATCATATCTCAAAATCCTGGAGAATATAAAATGTAAAAATAACGGAAAGTATAATATTCGATATAACATACTAAAGAGGTCTCTTAACTGCTTTAATGTGGTAAATTAACAACAGCGAAGTCTACATATTACTGGAAGAGCTAAATTCCAGTTCTGAAAGATCTTCCAGAAGCACAGACTTATGTATTTAGAAATTTATATTCATATACATTAAACCAATAACCGATGAGATTATAATTTATAAAAAAAATTAATACATTATTAAATCATTTAAATTTTTGTGAAACAAAATTGTACTTTTATGAATTCATGTTTTAGTCCTTGTTGATGTATTGTATAAATATTGTCCCGTGTTCGCGGCTCGATCAGGATACTGAGAGATTGACAATTGAATGTTTATATAATTACAATTTACTGGTGTGAAAACATAAGTAAAAAAAAAATTATTAATAATAATGGTAGTAGTAACAATAATATAGTAAATGAAAATCATAAAACAAATAAATAAATAAAAAGTATAACAATCACAACCACAATAATAATCAAAATAATAGTAGTTATTGTCTGTCATTATTAAATGACAGACAATAAAACATACATCTCACAATAATATTTAAAATAATGACAACAATGGGAACAGTAAACAACAATAATAATAATCACAAATGTCAATAATAATAATAATAATAAGAGATTACATACAACACAGAATTTAAAGTAATCGTCAGTACTTATTCACAGGTAGATAGATAATGGGTAATTCAGTCCCATTGACAAAAGACGTAGCATGAACGCTAGTCTTAATATATACCTTTAACTACTAGTCTAATATTAATAACAATAGTACAATATATAAGGCAAGTATAAAGTTCTTTATACTTTAAAGAGGACTGGACCCAACTCGAAATGTGAGAATGATCGACCGACCCTTTCATTCCCATGCATTCCAAACTTTGGTCCGGTAACTTTTCTCACGGAACAACATGTATTTATTCTCTTCTCACGGAACAACATTTATTTATTGTATGTCAGTGGGCAGTATTACAAAAAACGACTGTTATAAGGATCTGTTACCCTTTATTAAAAGTTTTTTTTTAGCCCCTTTCTGGATTTCTCCCATTATTATATCTTCTACTACTTTCTTCTTAATTGGCAGGAATCCGTTACTCAGGTCCTTTATACCGGTCTTGTTACAATATCTTCTACATAAATTTGATTAATTATGTTGGCAATTGCCATTAATAATATCATTTTATACTCCTTTCATGCAGTACATTCAGGGTAAATAAACATAAAATCATTAACGTAACTGTGTAATTACTTTAATATTTAATGAAAATAAATTGTTACAACAATTTTATTTATAAACCTAGGTTCTCCCAGTTTCATCTGGGAAAACCTAGCTTTATAAAAATTGAATAGATTAATAAAGTAAATACACGTGAGAAAGGAAGGAAGTACATATCTTTTGTGTAAAATCTAAGTCAATATGAAATAAAAACCTGCTAGCTATTAAAAAGCAAGCGGTAAAGATTTATTTTCCACCATAATAAATTTTTATTATTACATTCAGGAAGGCCTTCTGGGGATCCGGTTGTCAATTTTTGCATAACTAATGTAGAAAATTTCTTAAGTGAAAAAATCTTTTTTAACTTAGATGACTTGAAGACATTTTCTAAATTTTTTTCCATGAAAATAGTTTTGTTTTTAGAAGTTTCTAGCCACTTTATAATCTTTTACTCCTTTCTGATCATACCATTCTAGCAAATGCATTTATTTTTCTTGCTATTTATCACTTGTTTGATTTCTCAAGTCTAAACAAATTTTGAAAGATAGTTTTAATTAAATATTTAAAAAAAATCAAATTAAAGTTTGTGTAATTCTAAATATTAGAATTAATTAAAAAATATTAATTTAACACAAAAAATTTTATATTAGTTAGATAAACTTTGACGAATTTCAATAAATTTCAGTTTTAGTTTGCAAAAAACCAAATACTAAAGAAACTCAGAATATAGTAAATTCTCATTATAAACTGTTCATACATAATTCGAGTTTATAAATTCATGATATTTTATTTCAACTGTGGACTCAAAAAAGCAATTAATTTGTGTTCATATAAAACCCTAATAATGTTAGAGCAATTTAACAATATAAATACATATTTTTTGAATTCTCTATTATATACTTAGATCCTTTGTCTATTTATTTAAGATCATTTATTCGTTCATATTATTAATCACACACACACACACACACACACACACACACACACACACACACACACACACATATATATATATGTATTTGTAATGTTTGTATATGCATTAATCAGATATATGTATTATTAAAATTGGTCCTGACTTTACGGACTGCAACGAAATAAGTATCTCGTATGTCTAAAAGACTGAATACTTTTACCCCCTACTCATGCTTGTCGACTGAGGATTATTTAAAATGTTTGTTATAATTTTATTATTTATTTTTTAAATGAATAAATAAATAGATTAATTAAAAAAAAAAAAAACTTTTTAAAGAGGACTACTTAATTATTTAATTATTATTATTTTTACTTAATTAGGCATTATAAAGTAACTTTGGTGAACACGAAAAATATTACGGCTGAGTGATGTAAGAATTGAATTAAATGTCATTATCTTTTTAGCTGCCGTAAACAAACTGAACGTAATAAAAAATTTATCTTATCAAATTCTTTTTTACTCTTCTGTACGAAGTAAAGGAAGTACTGTGATCGCGAAATATTTCGGTTTTCAGATTTCAAGAGAAATATCCATTTTGACCATCCTTGAATCCATTTTGATTAGTTTCGGCGTAACGACTGTACGAATGTACGTCCCTTGCATAACTTAAAAATGATTAGCCATAAGGTGCTGTAATTTTGGATTTAGGACTGTTGTAACATGTAGTTCTGCACCTCCCCTTTTTACTGCAATCGAATGAAACAAAAATGTCCAAAATCCCCCAAAAATTGGATTTTGGACTTTTCCTTAATTACAGTAATAAGTTCTCATTGATTGCTTTTCAACGTTAGATCATAAGGAGTACTTATTTTCATTGGTTCCAGAGTTATAGCTAAATAAAATTTTAATTAATGAAATATTACAAAAGAAAAGCACATCGGTTCGAATCAGACTCCTTTTTTTTTTAACCTCCGGGACCACCGTTAGGTATTTCATCAGAGGATAGAAATGAATGATTTGAAATGGGTGAGTGAAAATGGCATTACCTAACCGGGATACGAACAATTTTTTTTAAATTAATTTTTTTAACTTTTTTTTTTAATTTAATATATTGATTTATTAATAATTATTAACTGGTGATTTAAAAAAAAATTACAATAAATAATAATTCAATAATAACAATAAAAAAAAGAAAAAATCGAAAGTTAATAGTGAGATAAAATTTTATGTACTTTTAAAAATGTGTATATGTAATTTAATAGGCATTATTTCATACGTGTACGAGTATATACAATAAATTTGTTGAAACATCTGATTATTTAATATTAATTGAAAATTATAATTTACAATCATATTATTTTTGGATTTTCGTACAGGGAAGTCATATGATGTCCACGCTAGATTTTTCAGATAATTCCAAAATGAAAAAATTAATTAAAGTAGAGGTACTTCAGTACAAAGTTTATTAAATTTTTTGTTATGGGATAATGACATCTTCCTAATGAAACTCTATTACGGACTTGACCTTGAAAGAATTACATTTCCCTCTCTTAAAAAAAAAAAAGTAGATAAAGAAAATTTTCATTTTCCGTTTTATTGTATACAATTTGTATATAAAAGACGAAAAATAATTAATAATTGTTAATTTTTAATTGTAAAAATGAAATCTTACTTGAATTGTGGATGTTCGCTGTTATTATTATAATTAACTCTAATTATTTTGTTTTGTACTGCTTTTTGTATATGATTTGCACAGAAATAGTAAATCGTCAGTATGTTTACTTGCTCGTAGTTGCATGTATGTCTACAGGAATAAATGCTCCTTACTACGAAGTACTTCAAGATAAAATCAGTGACTTGAAATTGTTACCATTAACATTCAGAATAATGATTTTTGGACTGGGATAATACGATATTGGTGTAATCATACAGGTATTTTTTTTTAATAATTAAATTACATGTTTAATTTTTAATTGGTTTCAAATCACCTATCAATATTGTTTATTATTTAAATTTTTGGAGTACATGGGGGGCATCTTTACGTCGTCTTTGGTTAATTCAGATGAAGCTAACAGATTAGTGTATTAATCAGCTGATCATCGTCGATTTTGAGTTTGTATTTTCATCATTACATCATCGTCATTACGAACTAATTTTGTATAAGTACGTTCTTGTATTTTTAATTAAAATATAAACCAGTTAACGTTTCTAAAGAGTTTACTTAAGGATATGCAATTTTTGTTTTCTCCGTGGAATAAGTTTTTTTCTCTAAAGTTTTAATCGTTGAACTTTTAAGTGACTATAAAATGTTAGAATATTTGAATGACCACTGTTTAGTAGATACGTAAAACAAATTTATATACTGTATTCAAAAAAGTCCCTTTTACCTTTTTTTTTTTCTTTTTTAATTATTTAAGGTTGAAGATGAAAAATTTTAATTATTGTTAGTATCAAGTGGGCTATGATGATAATCATTTTAAATACGAGTAATATCTCATTTTTCCTATTTTTTAGGGACTTCAGGGAAGCAGAGGACTAAAAAAATTTTACATTGTAGTCATGTGAAATTATTAGAGCCTTTTTAAAAATAAAAAAGTAAAACGAACCGGAGTCCTAAAAATTTGCCTTAATAATAAAGGTCAGTCATAATTTGAAATAACACTATTTACCAAAGTTTTAAAAAACGGAAAATTCCTAAATTATTTCCAAATTATTTACTTCTTCCAAATGGTTTGAATGTTTTCATTATCAGCTGATACTAATGGTTAAAAACATACTGGTAACTAACATAAAAAACACAAAAAAAATAAATAGCATAAAGAATTATTTGTTTAATTACTTTTTAGTTTGCCGGTCTCCGTGGCCGAGTGGTAGCGTCTCGGCCTTTCATCCGGAGATCCCGGGTTTGAATTCCGGTCAGGCATGGCATTTTTCACACACGCTACAATTCATTCATT
>JAAAKQ030130749.1:0-13497 GCA_010016005.3 Zanna intricata | reverse complement strand
ATTTATACACATCATCCTCTGAAGTAATACCTTACGGTAGTTCCAGAGGCTAAACAGATAAAGAAAGAGAGGATTTGATAGCCATTTTCCCTAGTTTTATTTGTCTTTCTCTTTAATTTGTTGTTCAAATCTTCAATATATTGCTCATATATCTTTCTTTATTATTATATTTTTTGTATCATTTCTCATGGTTACCCAAGGTTTCTTTGCCCAAAAGCCTTCACAGAAACAAATTCCTTTCTCTGCTGTTTTTTCTTGTAGATGATTTTATCCTTGATTACATTGTTTTGCGGGTTCATTTTCCCTTCTGCCTTGAACAATTTCCTCATCATTTCACTAAATTTTACTCTTCCTATGCCCTCTAGTTCCATTTCTTCACCTTTATTGCAGTTTGAACTCTCTTTAATATTATTTCCATTTCCATCATTAACTGAATATAATCATTTCTTGTATGTTGGTTCAAGGAAGCTTATTTGCCTATTTAACAACAACCTTGTGTTTTTTTTAAAACAAAATATGATTTATCTGAAAGCAAGATCCATCTGTTGGTCTTGTCCAAGTACATCTTCTTCGTTAATGATTTTAAAGAATTGTATTCATAATGAACAAATCCTTCTCTTGGCAAGATGTAACCAGCCTGTCTCTTCTTTCATTTTGTTTTGCAGTATGAACTTGCCACTGTCTTTTCATCTTTGTCTACTCTCACCTCTGCATTCTACTCCTCCATAACTATTTTACAGCGATCCGCTCATTTTCTAATAACTCCTCAATGTTATTACAAATCTTTTCAATATTTCATCCTTATACTCCAATGTTGGCATGTACATATTTAACTATTACTAGATTATTTGGCAATATTACAATCCTTAAAGCCATTACTCTATCATCCATACAAATTAATTTATGTAGCCTTCTTGCTACACTATTTTTTAGAGCTATTCCTATCCATTTTTTCCTCTTTCAATTGCTGAGTAAAATAAGGTAACTTTATCGCTTCTCAACTCTCTTTTCCCTTCCCATCTGAGCTCACTTATTCCTATTAAATCCATTTTATTTATCTGTATCTTCAAGTTTTCTAACTTGCATGGCCGCTAAAATGTTCTCACATTCCATGTGCATATTCTCACTGTTTTATCTTTTCTATGGGAAGTCATTTTACCTCCAGAATATTTAATAAAAGAAGACATCACCATGGTGCCTGACTAGGAAAAAGTAATAGAATGGTATTGCATTGCCTTCTGTATCCTAATGCTGTTGACTTCCTATAAAAATTTCCTCCAGCTTTGGGAATGGTTTCTCACTCCCAGGCCAATATGCTCCTAATATGCTAATCCTCATCTGCTCTCCAAAAAGGCTATTGGCATTTTTAGGGGGAAACTCCTTATCCTGGGAGCTATTTGGTCCCTTCACTCATGAGCCACTTTTATATACCAACCAACCAACATTAATATGTACAATCATTGCCCCCTCTCTATCATGGGGACCAGAATTTAAGGATTTTCCCTTTAAAAAATCTAAGATCTAATTGGCATTCCTTAAATTATCCAGTACTAATAGAGAGGTGAGGTAAACTTGCTTTATTTTATAGTTGATAACTATCATCCATATAAATTAATTGTTGTGTTCTTCTTGCTACACTATTTTCTACAGCTATTCCTACTCCATTTTTTCCTGCTACATATTAACATTATAATTCTTAGAATATAAAAATTGGAGTTTCTTAAAATTTGTCCCTTTCAAAACATATAATTCTTTTGTTACGTGTAGTTCCTTCTTGTATCTTAGTAGGTGAATTGGCAAGTAGTATTCCCAATGTACTATAATTATTTAATACAATCACTTTAGTTTAGTTTGCATACCTAGGTTTTTGTGTCAATCTGTTTTTTTTTTAGTATACTCTTTGATCTTTTAAATTTTGAAAGTGTAGCCAATTTTGTATGACTGTTTAATTGATGTATATTAGCATTATTTATTTTTCTGCAGATACCTGTTCTGATTTTATATTGCATTTTATGTAACCTGTTGCACTATAAGTGTTTAATAGCCATTAACCAATGGCATTTTTATATTATATTTAATTCTTTACTGTATTTGTCAAAAATGTTAGTATTAAATCATATGTGTGTAAGAAACTTGCCTGAACGTGTTATAAAGGAAGGTTGTAATAAATTTTTTTTGTTTATTTTAAAGGTGGGTTTGTTATTTATTTTGGATACAATAAGATTAAGAAAGCCAATTGATTTGTATTGTTAATATTCTCTTGAGAAATGTAAATGAATTATAATTTGGTTGATGAACGTGAGGAAGTGCAACATTACTTATAATCGTTTATACAGGATTATGAACTCACCAATGTAATGTAGTAATCCTTGCATATACTATTAATATACTGCATGTTTCTCACTGTTATGTAACTGATTTTAAACTGTTATAGGAATATTTTAACCATGTAGCATTCACATTTACTTTTCATAATTCTTTTTTATCTAATGATAATAATTGTTTAAAAATCAAAATTCATACTAACATGTGTATCTTTGAATCTTACTTTTTGTAGAGGGCTTCTGAATTTTTTTTCCAGTTTAGTTTTATGTATGAGTAAAATAACTGTTCAGACTTGCTTATTGTAGAAAATGTATCTAGAAAATTCTTGTATTCTAGAAATTTTTAGAAAATTCTGTAATCCTGTAGAATCTCATTTCTTGATTTTATAATACATAATTATAACATAAACTGGAATAAAATGTTAAGCATTTAAAAAAAATTAGGGTTCAAGTATAGAGATAAAAAAACAATTGCTAACATTTACAGGAACCCAACTGCAACAGTAATAATCGAAGAACATAAAAAAAATAAGCTGTAATAAAGATGGGAGTTCGACAAGGTTGTTCCCTATCACCATTACTTTTTAATCTTTACATAGAACTAGCAGTTAATGAAGTTAAAGAAGAGTTTAGCACTGGAGTAAGAGTGCAGGGTGAAAAGATAAAGATGCTAAGATTTGCTAACGATATAGTAATTCTAGCAGAAAGTAAAAAAGATTTAAGAGAAACTTTGAATGGCATGGATGAAATCCTACGCAACTACCGCATGAAAATAAACAAGAACAAAATGAAAGTAAGGAAATGTAGTAGAAATAATATAGATGGACCACTGAATGTAAAAATAGAAAGAGAAAAGATTACCGAGATAGAAGAATTTTGTTATTTGGGAAGTAGAATTACTAAAGATGGATGAAGCAGGAGCGATATAAAATGCCGAATAGCACAGGTGAAACGAGCTATCAGTCAGAAATATAATTTGCTTACATCAAAAATTAATTTAAACATCAGGAAAACATTTCTAAAGGTTTAAAAAAAGTTTAACGAAAAGCTTTATATGGAAGTGAAACCTGGACGATCGGAGTACCCGAAAAGAAAAGATTAGAAGCTTTTGAGATGCAGTGTTACAGGAGAATGTTAAAAATCAAATGGATGGATAAAGTAACAAATGAAGAGGTTTTGTGGCTAATTGATGAAAAAAGAAGCATTTGGAAAAATATAGTTAGAAGAAGAGACAGACTTATAGGGCATATATTAAGGCATCCTGGAATAGTCGCTTTGATATTGGAGGTACAGGTTGATGGGAAAAATTGTGCAGGCAGGCAACAGCTGGAATATGTAAAACAAATTGTTAGGGATGTAGGATGTAGGAGGTATACGGAAATGAAACGACTGGCACTAGATAGGGAATCTTGGAGAGCTTCATCAAACCAATAAAATGACTAAAGACAAAATATATATATATATATATATATATAATTACTTTATTACTTCAATATCAAAATTCAGATCTCTGAAACATCTAGAAGTAAAAAAATATATATATCGTATAGACTCAGGTCGTAGAAATTCAACAAAAATAAGAGAAAATTTAAGATTTGTATAACATCAATTTATTTAAAATCCATGTGTTACATTTTAATTAATAATAATTAATCTATGAAGTGTTTAGTTGCTTACTGATAATTGCAAAAAAAAAATTGCTTTATTCATAAAAACTATTTGATTTCAGTTTTGATTTCAACAATCTAACTGTTGATAATAGAAGAATTGAATAGAGATACTATCCTGACAGAATATTTAAAAATGGAACATTTTTATTTTTATTAAATTTTAAGTTGATATTTCTTTATCTTGAAATTCATTTTATACTTAACGTGCAGGTTCTAATAATGGAAGAATGTCATTCTGAAATCAGATAAAAATTGAAGTTACAAATCAAGAAAAAAAATAACATTATACTATTTTTTTATAATCTAACAAAATTAAGCACGCACTCCCATTAAAGGTGACACATCATTTACCAAAATCATTTATTTATTTTTTTTTATTTATATATTTATAAAAATAATTATATGTGTAAGAAATGTTTGTAAGTTACCTTTGACAGTTATAGTAGAGATTTTTTAAAATTTTTAATGAACCATGTCACACTGCCTTATAATTTGTACCATATGAGTGTATTAATGATGTAATCAGCAAATCAGCACAATAATTCACTAAATCTTAAAATCTATCAAACTTCACATAATAATAAAAAATTTAAAAGAAAAAAAATTAGATGTAACTAAGTCAAAATGAGCTGAAAAAAAAATACATACACACATTTTTTGTTGCACTTCATTTAAACTTATTTCATTTGAAAGTGAGATATGATCCTCCAATTCTTTAATGAAGTGAGCAGTAATACAATTGTATTGTAGTGGACATTACATTACATTAATTTTTTTAGGTGTCCGTATTACCATTTTATATTAGTTTACATATTAATTTTGTTTCACATCGGTCAAGTAGTTAATGTGGTAATTGAGAACGTGTTGGATATGTAACAATGCACACATCAGTTCGAATCCAATTTCATTTATATATTTATACAATATATTTTATTAACTTTGTTTTTTTTTTTTAATTTAAATTTTAAATATATTGATTTACTTGTGTTAGTAATTATTAACCTCTGTAAAAATTTTTGAATTAAAATGAAAAGGACATAAAATTTTATTTCACTAATAACTTCTGATTTTTTTTTTCCTTTTGTTATTCAATTATTATTTATTGTACTTTTTTTTTATAATCAGAGGTTAATAATTAATCAGTATATATAAATTTAAAAAAATAAACATTTTTAAATATACGTATATAAAGTCAGATTCGAACTGATATACCTTCTCTCTGTAAGATCCAAATATTTCATCTATAAACATTTTATTGGGCTTTAACTCTGGAACCAATGAAAATAAGTATCATTTATGATATATCATTGAAAAGCTCTCAATGAGGACTTAATATGGTAGGTAAGAAAAAGTCCAAAATCCAACTTTTTTTTTGGACACTTTTGATCCAGTTGATTGCAATCAAAAGGGGAGGATGCACAACTAGATGTTACAACAGTCCTAAATCCAAAATTTCAACATCCTACAGTAATTGTCTTTTAATTATGTGAGATACCATACATATGTACATATAGAAATCATGCCAAAACTAGTAAAATTGATGCAGAAATGATTAAAATGGATATTTCCATTGAAATCTGAAAACCAAAAATTTTCATGTAAAATAAATCTTAAAATAACATTGAATAAATGAATTATAAAAATGGTTTGACGATACCACTAAATACAACTGTGAAAAATAAAGAGTTGTAAAAAAAGGTTATCATAAGCATATTACAAGAATGACCTGAAAGAAAGATTACCTAAAAGAGGAGATTAATTATCGGAGTAAAATAAGCAAATTAGGAGATAAAGACCTAGGAAACAATACCATTAAAATATGTTTATCTCATGCTGCAAGTGCATATCAGTTGGATGACCAAGATCATTATTTTTAAATACATATATAAATTTATTTATATATGTATATGGGGCTCCCGCAGCAGAGCCCCACTTTGGGGTTCTCTTGCGATCATCAGAGCGTGCTGACTTCTGACTTGTGAGAAGCCTTCCTCCTCCAAGAGGGTTATAATATATATTAAATTCGGTTTACATAATGTTGCTTAATAATATACAGCTCCATTAGTGTAAAATTTTCCTGAGGGATTGTATGTCAGATGGGTTTCTGTGCCTACAAGGGACCTCAAAGTATCTTTTGGATGGAGTTATTTATCTTGTGCTGTGATTCCTGTCAAGTGGACTGTCCTTTCCCGCTATTTACCTTTATTTCTTATTCTTGATCCCTTCTTTTCCATTATTTGTTCTGTGGGAAAGGTCTGACCAGGCTAAATTGATCTCAGTAAGATTGTATCAAGCTGTAGAGATCAATACACATCTATGTGGAATCTGTAGAAGAATGCCTCTCCTCGATGTGATCTGGCAGAAGGAGCTGTGAACCAACCCGCTTTATTTTTTTTTGTGGTGGCTGCATAGTAGTCATAATGATTGAAGTGTCTATGCAATAAAAATCAACTAAAAATGTAGTAGTCAAATAAAATACTTTTTAAATCGATTTTTATTAAATAAGAGATTGGTTAGTTCAGAATCTTTAAAAAATTTTCTTATTTAAAAAAAATTATTTACTTTAATTATCTTGAAATATTGCAATTAGATTCATTTTTAACTGTGTTTTATGATTCTTTGAACATAGTAACTTACTACAGAGTTGAACTTGTGATAATTTTATATTTTTTTGCTATTTTAATTGATAATTTTTAATTTTATGATTTGAGGGAAAATTAAATTTTAAGCTCTATACAAAATTCTGCATAAGTTCAGCCACAATTTACAGTGCTCTTTGTGTGTACTGTAGTGTGCTCTTATGTTTTATTAACAGTAAATAAGTAAAACAATTTATAAATTGTTTCTGTTTACGTTTTATACTTACAAAGTCATCATGAGTCTTCACACATTGTAGATATTTCACTGCCGTTTCACATTCATCAAGTTCTTTAACATCTAAAAAAAAGAGGAATCAATTATTGTCATTAGTATCTTCATTTCACTTCAACATAAATACTAAACAGTCATAGTACTTACTAAACAGTATACTTAAGTATTTCTTAACAGTTTCCTTTTATAAACTTGAAGAAAGAGGCTTGAAATATAGAGAAAGAAATTTTATTTAAAATTTTTATAAAAAAGTAACAATTATTATTTCATGAGGTATTATTAAACAATACAGAAAGGTGCGACAGGGACTGTCTTTTTTGCCATTTAATTTATATATGGAAGAGGACATTAAGAGAATGAAAGAAAAAACTATGAGAACAGAGTCTGACAACAAAAAATAAAAATTTTTGCTCTTTTTAGTATTTTGAATGAGACTAAGAATGTGTTAAAATATATGATATAAAATGACTATATGGTTTCATTGCTAGAGAAAATTTCATCTTGAAAGCAATCAAGCATAAATCAAAGGTAATGAAATATAATAGAAAGGAAAATAATGAGCAATTAAATATTAAGATGAAAGGACATAGTATATCATAAGACACAACATGTTTTTAATTTAGGTTTATAATTAGCAAGTTTCTTATTTTTAATAACTTTCTTTGAACTTTCATTGACTGAACAAAGGACAGTTTTTACTCAGGTTTTCTATTATTGTGTTTTTGAGTTAAGGCGTAATACATATTTTTGATTTTTTAATGAAATTTTGTTGTAAGTGTGCTTGCTATAATGATTACTTATAATTTTAAAAAAAAATTTTTATAACATTTTTTATTTTAAAATGGAAACTAGTAGCTGATAAAAATTCTATCCCTTGTTATTCCAAACGTAGTGACTAGTAACGTAATGACTGATCTGATTGAATTTTGAAGCTCAATTTCATTATTATAGCATCAGTAATTATTAATTCTATTAATTTAAATATAATATCTAATTGGTTACAGTTTACTTTATTTATTTGTTTTTTTTTTTTTTTTTTTTTATTTTATTCATTATTTATGAATCAGTGTTAACCTTACGAAACAGACCTGACCCATGTTTCATAGATGAAGCTTATGTTACTGTTAATGATATGTAAACATGTAGTTTTAAAAATATTTCTTTCAGATCAGTCTTTTTTAGCTACCTGAGTTTTATGTAATGATCTGTAGTTATAAAAATCAACAGTTTCGTAGTTTCCTCTCTTGTGCATCTGTCTTCAGACAGGTATCAGCTGGACTTCCTCCATTTCACTCGGTCCTGAGCTTTTTCTTTCAATTTTTGGTATGCCCTTCCTTCCTTTACATCGGTCAGCATCCCAATTCTTCTTCTTCCTGTGCCCCTTCTTCCTTCAACCTTCCCTTCTATAATGTGCTTCTATAATTTCATATTTACACGTAAAAAAATACATAGTTTTTTTTTTTTAATTTTAACATAAGAATGAATTTAATATAAGGGATTATATTTACCTTCAGTAGCTGCACAACCTGCTGCAACTTTAATAGCTTTGTCTCTGTGTTCTTGTTCATCAAGTACCTTTTCAAAGAATGCATTGACTCCCTCTAAATTAATCTTACCATCCCGGAACTGTAAATGTAAAAATGAAAAAAAATGTTAAAAACTGTTATTAACAGAATTAAAAATAAAAGTTTAATTAAATTTAAATAAACTATATGAGGTGTGATAAAAAAATACAGTGAATGAATTTTTATAGCAGCAGTTACTTATGCTTCATCTATTTAAACTCGTATGTTTTATACCCTCATGTGTTGAGACAAGTTTGAACATGATCCGGATTGTCAGTCTGCTTCTATAGCTGCTATAGTGAGGTCATGTTTGCAGTTTCTGTCGTAAAACATGGATCTTGAACAATGTATTAACACTGTTTTGTTTTAAGTTGAAAAAAAGTCCCAAAGAAGCTTATGAAATGTTAAGTAAAATCAGTGTACGGTGATAATGTGGTAACTTTGAAGACTGTTTACAAGTGATATGAGCAATTTAAAAGTGGAAATGAGTCTGTAAAGGACAAGGAACGGTCGGGACGTCCTTCGACCTCAAAAACAGATGAAAATGTGCAAAAAGTGGACAAACTTGTTCATTCAAACAGGCGAATTACTATTCGAGAGCTTACTGAAGAACTTAACATCTCGTACGGGCCCGTGCAAAGCATTTTAACAGATGATTTGCAAATGAGACGAATAAGTGCCAAATTTGTTCCGAGACTTTTGACTGATGAACAAAAAGAAAATTGTGTTTCAGTTTGCACGGAATTGAAGGATCGTTTTCAAGCAGATGCGGACTTCATGGCCAAAATTGTTAGTGGGGATGAAAGTTGGGTCTATGGCTATGACCCTGAGATAAAAATTCAGAGTTCTCAATGAGAAATCAGTAACTCACCTCATCCTAAAAAGGCCCATCAATCAAAGTCGAACATCAAGGTCATGGTCATTGTTTTTTTTGTTTGTGAGGGCATAGTGTGATCAGAGTTCGTTCCAAGTGGACAACTGTAAATTCCGAATTTAACAAGGTGGTACTGGAACATTTGAGAAACGATGTGCAAAGAAAGAGATCTAGAAAATGGGCCAACAGCTTTCTTCAACAACAAAAAAAAATATTTTAAATAAATATATATATATATATATATAAATATATATATATATATAAATATATATATATATATATATATTTTTTTAAATGATAATTTATGTATATTATTTAAAATTTGTTTAAATTTTAAACAAACTAAATATCTTTGAACTTTCAAATCACTGCACACTTGTTATATCTGCTCTTTATATTTTATTGCTTTTAGTACTGATGTCATAATTTTCATACATTACTTTCATGTCGACTGAGCTAATGGAATGGATGACTATTTGTTACCGTTATGCAATAATACTGTTTTCACACTAACTTTGAAAGTCAATAAAATGATGCCATTCTTCAGGAATATACTGAATTCCAAGCTTTTTCATCAGACCATCAGTACAAATGTATGATGAATTTTTCTTAATAAAATAAGTTGAAAGAGTTTTATTCATGTTCTACACATAGTAATTTTTATTTGTTCTGTTATAAGATTCTGCTGTTGCAGTTTAGACCCCCAGAAGTTCAGCTTGTTGCTTTAATAGTTATTAAAGCAACAGGCTTTTAGCTTTAGTTTAAATCACAAACTAAATTATTAAATTCATGTTGTTAAATAAATGAGTAAATTTCTCATTGGGAAGAAATTCTTCAACATTCTCTACATCATCTGCTTTATTTTCAGATTTCTTTTCTAACAAAGTCGGATTAGATGGTGGTACATGTACAGGTAACTCCTCTCCATGTGGTACCAGTTTTAAAGACAAGGATGCAACTGCATATTTTATGAACTTTCTATTTTTGAATGAAAATCTAAATATATTTATCATACAAAAATAGCAGTTGGTGAAGTGGTCCTTAGGTTCATGCTAAACCATCAGTACAGCAAATGGCATGGCTCGCTTCCCCTTCAATTATTCAGTTAGAGTTAGTGAGCACAAAATGCAAATAACATGAGGCATCCAGATTTTATCTTGATCTCTGAATGACCAATCGAAATAAAATTTATTAGCTGTTTTTATTAATTCAGAAATAGTCTTTCTTTGAGATATAGACGTAAATTTACCACAGACATAACAAAGATTGTTTGGATGATTTGATCCACAAACTTTTGCAGAAGCCACATTTTAGCAAATGAAAAAGAAAAATCAGTTTTATATTATAAATAATTGATGAAAATGTAGCAGAACACTAATAAAACACAACGCACAGTATAAAGTGAAGCTAGATCAAATAAGATTTTAAGCTCTGTAGTAGGCAACAACAGATGTATGATGTCATCATATAGACATGTTTCTACATGTCTATTTCTCATATTTCAGTGTATATATTTTTTTTTTTTTTCATTATTAAACATGTATGCAAATTTTTAAAAGTAAAAATATCACTATTCTTAATTTTAACCAGTAGTGTTGATCAAAATGAGTTTATTATAAAAAAAATTCTTATAAATTTACAATTTACGTAAAACCTTTACGTGGCAACACAATTTCAATAGCGTATTTGAAATCAGCACCCAAATTACAGTGAAAAAAGTTGTCTAATATATTAGATACAAATTTTGTGTTAACTAGTATCATAGTTTTACAAATATATTATATAAATTTATAAAAAATTGAATCTTACCATTCCATAATTGTTGAAGCCACAGGCTACAAAACACTGAAATTAAAACAAACATATTAGTTGTCGTTTCGTATTACAGAAATATATTAATATTCATTGTTAGTTGGTTTTTATAACGTATTTTGAGCGAGTTGGATTTCTATGTATACAATTATTTATTTACAAAAACTGCACAAATTATTGAAGTTTAGCCAAACTCACATTCACCTTGTAAATAAATTAACGTATTACTTAAATTAATTTGTTATACATTGCAGAAATAATACTGGTATGTTATTCCAAATAAAATGGAATGAAGAAAGGTAATGAACCAACATTTTTTCTGAAAGTTCAAGGGAAATTTTTTGAAAACCTTTTTAAGAACAGCATCTCATTATAGAAAATTAATAAATAAAAAGATAAATAGTTAAATAAACTGCATTAAAAAATTTATGTAATATTAATAATGGTAAATGATATTTATTCTGAAAGAAGTAAAAGTATTTAAGTGTACCTATATTGTTTACCTATTAAACAAGTTCACAGAAAATTTGTATTTGTTTAGTTATATTTTATAAAAACTCATCAAACTGGAAAAAACAGGCATTTTTACAAAAATTTTTAATCTGTCCAACATAAATGTAGCTCCACATTAAAGCAAATTGATTTAAATATTCCTAAGAAGAAAATTAATTTTAATTATTTCTCCATTTTTGCGAAAGTCCATTCTACTACACACAATCTTATAAGCCTTATAAGCTTAAACAAATTATAAGTCCCATCATCTTATAATTCCAGCAACATTTTGGTCATTTCTTGCCGAAACGGTCAGTCATATAAAAAATTGTTTCAGACAAAAGTTTTTAGGTAATGTTTAGAGACTAATGATTGCTTTAAACCGATTCGATATTGTGTCTTTTAAGGGAGATATGATTTTTTGTTTTCAAAACCTCATTTTTTCAACCTCCTGGACTAATGGTTGGTGATATCAAAAAACTTTATTTAGATAAGTTTTAGGCTCTTATCCAAAGAATAGTAGGAGCTTTAAACACATTTGATAGTTTACTTGATAAGATAGTTATAGTGATATTTTGTTTTTTTTTTCAAAAAGTCCCCCGTAGTCCAATTTTGCCCATTAATGTACTTGACCAAGATATTGGGTTGTTATGTTTTATGTATAAATTTGAAAGTGGTTGGCACAAAATTACAGCAGTTATTGTGTCCACTAAAAAGTGAACTATATATATATATATATATATATATGTAAATGTATATATAAAATTTTAAACTGATTGTAGTTTTGGAGTCTGGGTATATAAAATGCAAAGATATGTCTAAATTTTCTGGAAATCAAATCATGATAATCCATTACAATAGGTAGCTTTCTTATGAAATCTATCTAACATCAGTTTGCTCCATTTTATTGGTCGAAAACATTTTATTCAAATTTAAACATAATTTGATATAATTGCAGCTGTAAATTAATATTTGAAGAAAATAATTACAACTTTATATACATAGAGAATTACAATAAGATGATGATCGCTTGAGTGTTATATCAAGCACTATTTTCATCTGATCATCTGAACATATACACCTTAGGGTAGATTTTGATTGTTAAGTCCACTTGAATAGAATATTTATACCTACTTCATGAATTTTTTAATTAGATATTCATATATTTTTTAATCAATATTTAGTTTTGGACATACATCAAGTAAAGATATTACCCTCATTTTCTGTCATTAGTATCAGTTAAGTTAATGTTATATATATATATATATATATAAATGATTAAAATTATTAATTAATTTATAAAACTGACCTTTCCTTCCTTTGTTTCTGGAACTTGATGTTTCTTTACAGCTTCAATATCACCTTAATAAAACATATATATGTATTAATAATCACGTCAAAATTATATTATGTTTAGATTATGATTAAAAATAAATATTAGATAAAGAATTTGAGGAATGACATCTCTGTGTAATATGTATGTATAATATATGCTCTATATATTATATACAGAGATAGAGCTATCTCTTATTATACAGATATACAGCTATCTCTGTATATTTTTTCTTTTTTTTTAGTACAGAATAAACATACTTACTTAAAAGTACTTACTTAATTAAAAGTAAAGAAGAAACATACTTACTTTTACTTTTTTATCAACATCTAATAGTTTTCAAGCGTAAGCCCATCTGCAGTTATGTATTTTTTTAAAAATTTTTCCTGATTTTACATATTTAAAAAAAAAATATATATATATATATATTCAGTACATACAGGGTGTTCAAAACTGCACGGCAATCTCTCGGAAACGGATTCTATATCTAAAAATAATAAGAAAAAAGTTTCCAATAAACATATGCCTGAAAACGTTTTAGAAAAACTAGAAAATT
>JAAAKQ030130727.1:0-13499 GCA_010016005.3 Zanna intricata | reverse complement strand
ATACACATCATCCTCATTCATCCTCTGAAGTAATACCTTACGGTAGTTCCGGAGGCTAAACAGATAAAAGAGAGAGTTAGGCGTAATATGACCTGCTCTCTAACGACTAAACCTCCCTCACTGCTCTTCTCCGCCCCGAGACCGGACCCGCAATTAAGTATATGAAGTCTCCTGGGGAATGAATCCGAAATCTTCGGAAAAAACTGCTTCCTCAATGCGTGGGATATACTGCCTGCGACTCTCCATTTTCACTGTATCTGCAACAAAAAGAAACAAAAAAAAAACTCACCCACTCATCACTCAAACAAGATCATCCTCACAAAAAACATTCATACTGGTGTGATATGGATGTGTAAATATTTTCGTATGTATGTGTTGACGCCTCGGGATCAGGAGTCTCCGTACGTCATCACCGTCACCCACCCCCGGCAATAGCGCACAACGGCTCAGTAGAAGGCTGTCCCTCCCCCTGGCTCCTCCGTGTTATTGTTTGTAGTCCCAATCCCCATCACAGTGGGAAGTAGTCCCCGTGCTTCATCACTACATCCTATCTCCAAAACAGGAAACAAGATGCAGCTTCACAGAGAGCTGTCCCCGCACATGACTATCCCCTACATTTCAGCCATCCATGTTTCTTCGTCCTTACCATCCCCCCCCCTTATTAAGGTTCAACTGAAAAAAAAAATTAAAAAACTTTCTGAATTTTATGTTCGCGGTTTATAATTTAATAGAATTGTAGTCATATCTTGTTAGCTCCATATATGAAGTATAAATGTTCAAGAATTTTTGAAAAACCTCAAAAGAGAGATAGATCAAAAGAACAAAAATTTATATACTTTTCAATTTCAAGAGGTGGTGGTTAATTTTTTGAAAAAAAATTTTTTTATAATTTATATCTGCTTTGTAGGTAAAAAATTTACTTTAACATTTTTGTAAAATGCATCTGAAAAAAAAATCAAAAATGGTTTTTTGTACGATACCTCTTACCAGCCGCTGGACAAATTTTGAGAAACAATTAATAATTACTCCCCATACCTAGAAACATCGAGCCAAATTGAAGAAAATCGGTTCTTGAGATATAAGGCCAAAAGCAGTGTGACACATACGTACATATGTATGATATGCATATACATACGTTTTGTTCTGTTATTAATAATAAATGTTAATTTTTCGCTGTTTTTCATCGTCTTTGTTAAATTACTTTCTCAGAATTTAAGTTCTGTATAAAATTTTGGTAATAAAATTTACTCATTTATTAGTAATATAAGTATGTAATTGTATTTAAAATATAATAAAAAAAAAAGGTGTTTTTCGTCACAGAACTTTTATGTTTTACGTTTGATGTCATAAAAACTACGGGAGATATAGTTCTGCAATCTGATTTATTCAATATTTCAAATCATAAGAAACCGACAAGTTTACCCCATATAAAAAATTTACATCTAAAAAATTTCAATATTAACTCATTTCACCACAACAACTGAAATCCGGGCGAAATTTCAACTAGATAATAAAACGTTTTCGAACGTATACTTCTATGAACGTTTTCCTTATTTCAAGCTCTATAATCAGCTCCAAGATTATTTTACTTTCCTTTTGAAAAATATAAATATACAGTGACTATCACAATCTTCTCCTGGGACTTTCTTTAACCTAATCTGCTAGTGAAAATAACGTAAAAATTCTATACAAATATATGTCCTAAAATGCTTCGTTTGCGAGTTACGATTAATAAAAAATTTCGCTTGGATTTCAGCTACCGTTGAAATGAGGTTGTTTTGAAATTTTCATGACGGTAATTAACGGTCAGAATTAGTGATTTTTTTTGGTTTTTTTTCCTGAAAAATCGAATAAAATAGTTCTGAGATCCGTATCTGCAGTAGAGTTTGAGAAATCTGAGATGAAAACCAAAAAATTGGAGTAAACAAACCCTGTTTTTTTTATTTTTGACGTACAATAAGTTTGTTAAATGGTCAATAAAAACATAAAACTTTTAATAAAAGTTGTAAATAATTTAATTCTGAACAAAATGATATAAAATAAGTTGAATAAAGCAAAGAAAAGTTGGAAAAATTTGTATTTAGTTAGAAACCGTGCACTAGACTAAAACCCACTATTTTCAACACATTTCTTGACACGTTTCTGTCCTGATTTTTAGCTCTTTTTTGTTATTCATTTCTGTCCTTAAGTTGTTCAGCTGCATCCATAATTCAGACAATTAATTCCTCATGAGAATGTATTTTAATTTTGTTTTATAAAAAATATTTTTTATCCTTCCCACACATAAGAAATTTAATTTGTTGAAAAATTTGATCTTCTTGAACAGGATGTACCTTCACGACCAATCCATTTCTCAAGAAAATTATGAATTAAGTGAGTGAAGACACAAAAAAAAAGCGGGTAAACCCGTAACCGTACTGGAAGCGGGTCGACTTCTTGGCGTCTCGCAAAAACCATGAGAAATCATCATCTGAAATCTGAGCGAAATATTTCACTGGCTGTAACTCGCAAAAAAAAAGCATTTTAGAATATGTATTAACATGAACTTTTTCCATTATTGCCTCGAGTAGAATAGGTTGCTAAAATCCCGGGAGAACTTCCTGATACATTCTATGTATTTGTGTGTGCGCGCGCGGACGCGTGCACGCGTGTGTATGAGCAAATGTAATTAATGATAGTATTAATTAAAATTCAATATTACATACTTACGTTGGAATATCGTATTGTAGAAATTATTTCATAGATAAAATATAATTTTAAATTAAATTCGGAAGCTATAAATTTAAAATAATTATTTAAATAAGCAGCGTGGAATATTAGAATAATTGAATGAAGGTTGCAAACAACCATCGGATTTTTAATTATAGAATGAAATTGTTCATTGTATTCGTGTCGGAAATCATTACAGAAACACGGTTGAGTGAACCAACATAAAAAGTACTATAACATTATGAATTATAAAAACAATAATATAATAGAATTTTATCTAAGAAAAAATATTGTATAGGTAGGTAGTCATGGGTTATGAAGCGTTCCGAGTTTAAAGGCTTAGTTAACGTATTTCGTTCGCTGTTCTTCATAAGACGAAACGTTGTATTGTATGCACCACGTTGATGAATGATAGATTATCACCGTGTTGCCTGCCTTATGACGTCATTGTTTCCAAGGAGAGATCACCGACCGTCCCAGCAACAACTTATAGCAGCCTCAGGACTAGTATCGGGTTGGGTTACGAGTTAACAACTCGCTCCGGCTATCACGACAAATGTCTTTCTTCTCGTAATAAATCCTTTCAACATCCTTCGCTCTGAACGATTTTTTATTTTATTTTTTTAAAATTAAAAACAGTACTCGGTTATTGTCAATCAGTATTTCTATTTTTTCAGTAACGTTATTTTATTTCGTTATTTTAAATTTAAATCCAGTTAATGTCTTTTTTAATAACAAAAAAAAAACCTGGTAACTTTATACTGATGAAATATATATTAAACCACTACAATTCTTGTAGAATGACGTATAGCATATAATCCTTTAATTGAATATTATTGAAATCTAAATTTTTATCTGTTTCTTTGAAAACTTAAAACATTTCATCAGTTAAAATTTGAAACTTGGCAACTTATTTTCTCCCGTTATTATCTCTGCATATTTTTTTTATAACAAAACGCACTAATTTTATAACCATTTTATTTCAATATTGAATATTAATAAAAGTCCTGGATTTCCCAAAAACCATATAAATCTTCAAATAAAAATTAATTCCAAAGTTTAGGAGAATCCTAATAAAACTCTATTCAGAGTTATTTTACTATTTTATAGTTATTTTACTACTGTGTCGTCTAATTTTTTCCAAACAATATAGTTACAAATAAACTGTTACAGTCCATCTCCATGATACTTATTCAGAGAATAATGGATTAATGGTAAAGAATTATAAAGGAACAATACCTCTTTTTTCATAACAGAATACTTTACCGTTTTATTCAGAACATTTACTCTCTCATTCAAACTGCAAATATCTAAATTTAAGATTTCTAAATTGTCATATTAAATCTCACTCCAACCTTCTATATATGTTTTTTATGATTTATATAATTTAGAATGGTTTAATTAATATTTAATTTGTTTGCTGGATCTTTGGGATGAAATAGAAATTTTTTATACTATCTAATAGTCAAAACGTAAGTAACAGGAGGTCCATGTTATCTTAATTAGGTCGTAAGTTACATTCTTGTATTCATATTATAGTTAAATGATTCAGAGTTCTGTTTGATATTACTACTATTAGCCACAAAGCAAGGGTAAATATACATGTTAGTTTATACATCCTGACCCTTTATGGGATTAATTTATAAATTAAAATAATAATTTTGCTTTAATTAATTAAAAATTTATAGTAGTATTTGATTTTTATTGGTTTCATCATTTTTTCATTTTTTTTTTTCTGTTTAGCATCCGGAATCACCTTAAGGTATTACTTCAGAGGATGAATGATGTATGAATGTAAATAAAGTGTAGTCTTTAGAGATGTGTGATTAATTGAAATCCAACCACCAAAGAATATCTGTATTCACGATATAGTGTTTAAATCTGTTTTCATACTGGGCAAAGTTATCCCGATCTCGAGAGGAAACTGACAAGATGATGCTTACAATGATTCGAGATAAATGAAATTTTCTTTGGGTACGACGGGTTTGTCTAACGCCGTTAGACAAACAATCCTGTATCTTTTTTCATTATCGTTTAATCGCCATATTTCTTTTTTCTAATATTTATTTCTTCTTTTCTAGTTTGGATTTTGCGGAATTTGATGAGACTTTTTTAGGATTCATGCTACAAATTTAAAGCCAAGTAATCTTATTTTGTTGGCCGTCTCCTAAACAGTGGAGACGATCAGCCTATTTCTGTTCAGATTTTTTAGGATGTAAAATTCGTTTAATTTATAATATATATATATATATTATAAATTATATATAATTTATATTATTATATAATTATATATATTAATAATATTATTTTAAACGGTTATATTATTCTTTTAATTCATTTTTATATTTATCGTTGAATGATTTTTTTTTTAAATTTTTACGTATATCTGGTTGTTTAAAATTATTTAATAAATAATAAAAAGAGGAATAAATTTTTAAACTTGTTTGTAAACCCTTCCCCTCTAATGAAATTAGTAAACAGATAAAAGCTTCTATTTCATATTTTACTAGATCGCTAGAGCGTATAATTGTTGTTATGTAATATTACTACTGTTGTTATCTGAAGCATTCAATTGCTTTAAAAACTATGTTATTCTTTGTCATTTGAAATGATTATATTGTTTAATTTTTTTTTGTGTGTTATTTTTACACTTAACTTTTTACACATTGAAGTAAACAAAGCATTTTTTTTTATTTTTTTTTTTTTTAATATAATACAAAATTAAATATCCTGTTTATGTTTTAACATGTTTTAGTTAATTATAAAGAATTTACGGAAGTATAGGAAAAGAAAATATTTTAAAATAATAAAATTATACAAAACTTAACGATTTATGATAAAGTTTATTAAATGGGTAATACTTTTTTTTATATATTTGTATTTATCGTCGCATCAAAAATTGCGTAACTGTTTCGATAAATGTTTAGAAAAAACTTAAGTTAATCATTCCTGAGAAGTGTGGTTTAGTATTGTAGAAGTATGGTACTAATAATTAAATATTCCAAAAGAAAAAAATTAAATGAAGTGAACCTCACGTTTTATCAATTAAAATTGAATAATTTAAAAATAACATCAATTATTAAAAGATTTTTTTGTATAATGTTGTTCAAGTTTGATAATAAGTGCAATAGAAGGTATATTTTTTAATAATGTTTTTTAGATTTAAATATTATTTTCCACATTTTCATCATTGACAATACATTCAATTATTATGGGGTGTTGAATATTTAAAATATTATGTATTTTAGGAGGTTTTATTTTTGGGTTACCGAAAAAACTTTTTTCAATATCACTGTATTTCATATATAATATGAATTTTAACTTATTTAATATTATTCATTAGCCAATAATTATTTTTTATGAAAAAATTTTTATATTTTTAATTGTTATAACGATAAATTATTCAGCAAATTTAACCTTATTAACATAATAACTTATAACGTAACATAATGTTTATGTCCATATTTATGTCTATTGTTTTGTATATGACTATGTCTATATTCATTTCTATTTATGTTTATTATTTATGTCTGCGAATCTACTGTGTCCAAGTGTGTGCGGAGATGAAGGACAACCCAGTCCAGTAGATGCGGAATCTACTGTGTGTGCGGAGATGGAGGACAGTCCATTGCGCGGAGCTGCCGTTCATCGGTGCTTGCGCTAATGGGCGGCAAAGATTAGGCACTGGGACTCCTTTATCCCAACACCAACGAGATCATACAATAGACAGAGTTCAGGTGTGGTCTCCTCCACAGGAGAACCACATTTGAGGCTCTGGCTAAAAAAGACTGAGTCCCGGCCCCTCGGGTGGAGTCTGGAGTTGACCATGTTATCTTGGCTTCCCGCCTCAAGGGTTTGAGACAGGCACGTAAAAAGATCTGAACTAGTGGGCTCACTTGTCGTACCGTATGTACTGCCGGTGGACGGAAGCTTACTAGAGTGAACAACCCCCGAGCTGTGCTTTGCTTCAATGTGGGTCCGGTCTGGGGAATGGAGAAAAAACTCTTCTAAGTTAACTAACAGTGCCGGCCTCCGTGGCACGAGTGGCAGCGTCTCGGCCTTTCATCTGGAGCTCCCGGGTTCGAATTCCGGTCAGAAATGGCATTTTCACGCACGCTACAAATCATTCATCTCATCTTCTGCTGTAACACCTAACGGTGGTTCCGGAGGTTAAATTAAAAAAAAAAGTTTACTGACTGTGGGAATTAACCATAATTGAATGACATAAGTTAATTAAAATTATATATCATTATCTTTTTTAGATTAATCTGTAAATTTCAAAATATACAAACCTACAAAATCCCTCTGGTCTGAACAAAAATATTGGATATACAAAGTGATAAACTCAAGATGGCCAATAATGGGATCTTAAGAATATGAAAATCATTAAATTGGGAACCTACCCTAGATTTTTATCTTCATTAAAAATACAGCATTACCATTTTTAAAATCTTCACCCTTCTAATGGGGAGGTCAATATCATTTTTTAAAATGAAAACCTCATATTTTCATTGCGTTTCTGGGAATAACTCGATTAGGCTATTTGGAATCTAAATTAACTTCCGGTCCTCAATATTGAGCGAGAAAGAAGTGGGGGTAATGATTCTATTTTGCACAGTTGAATAACCCCGTTCAACACAGTTCTAGTTTCTCAAGAGTGGTCTATCTAGCCCAGCGGGAGGTTTTTTTACGAGGTATTTTTATACGAATTTTATTACTAGGTCGTGGATACTGGTGTTCTTTAATGGTTGGATTTCAATTAACCACACTTCTCAGAAGTGGTTGACCTGCGATTGCACAAGACTACACTTCATTCACATTAATACATTTCATCCTCATTTATCCTCTGAAGTAATACCTTACGGTAGTTCCGGAGGCTAAATATAAAAAGAAAGTACAGTTCTGATAATGTTATTGAAAATATTGATCGCATGTTTTTTTCTATAAAACTCTAATTCGAAATGGCTGTTTTCATAAAAAAAAATCCCGCCGATTGTGAAGTACGTGTCGTCATCCGTTTCCTTCAAGTAAAAATCTTGTTAGCTGCTGAAATTCTGCAAAAAAGACCGCTGGCATTCCTTCATCATCGTCACAAAAAAAAAAAAGATTGAATACCGAATGATAAAAATGCCTTAAAATATTATTTTCTATCCAAAATTGTAATAAAACATTATCTTTCCATTCAAAATGATGAACTTAGCCACTATATTCGAAAAAGGACGAAGATTTAAAAATGGTAACACTGTTTTTAATGTTGGGAAAACTCAAGGAAAGGTTTACAATTTAAATCTTCTTATAAAAATTATTGTTTTTGAGATCGCAATGGAGACACCATCTTCCCGTATACACGAAAAAAAAAATACTCGCAAACAAATAAGTACTTTACATTATAAATAAATTTTTGTATTTTGTAATTTTTTATTAATTTTAGGGTAATTTTTCTTGAAATCAGTATTAAGAATTTTTAAAATCAAGAAATTGATTTTCTCCTTTCTTGGAAACGAAACCAATACAGTTCAATCAGCAACATGTTTTTTGAATGATAAAAGTAATTAGAAATGATTAGAAAAGATTAGAATTAATTTAATAAAATCAATAACACCACCTCGTTAAAAAATATCTGACCCATATTTGTGTTAACAACTCATTTATCATGTTTATCTAGTATTTATACAAAACATTCTAATAACCCGGAATGTTTCTTTTTTGAAGCATCATTCTTTTTTGAATGTTTCTTTATTATATTTATCTATTAAAATTAAAAGACTTTTAGTGTTAATTTATAAATAATATTATAAAAACATTTTTAAATATTAATTTTTTTTTTAATATGAGATTAGAATGAAGTCTTTTTTTCTGAAGATATCTGAAAAGAATTAAGGTTTAACATATTCCGGTATTTAAATTAACTAGTATTCTAAAAGCCCTATTAAATCAAAGTGAAATAATTAGTTAAATTTTTTTAAACAGTAATATATTCCTTTTTTGTTGGTTAGGCAAATATCAACTTTTCTGGTTTTCTCACATTCTTCTTTCATTCTTTTTACATGTTTAGTTTTTCTCTCTTCCAAACATTTCACTTTTGTGTGATTATTTTCCTTCCCTATCTTTTCAAATTCAGTTTCGTGTATTTTTGGTCTGAATCGCTTTCTATCTTTCATTTCCTGTTTTTGGATCCCTAGTTTCTGTAATTATTTTTTTATTTACTGTAGGTACCAATGGTTGTTCCAAGAATTTTGTGTGTATTTGTTTATTTCGTCTCTATTCATCCATTCTGTACAAATAGCTTAGAATCTGTTTCCTTCTTTTTATCGATTATTTTAATTCTCTATTTCTTGAACGGTTTTTTTTGTTATCGGTTACAGATCAATAATTATTATTAATTGCGAGTAGATCTTTAAAGATTAAATTATTTTTATATTTTAAGGTCTAAAGTGATAGAAAATTGAAAAAAAATTCCTAATGATGTTGGCAATTTATTAGAAAATAGTTTTATTTTCCTGGCACCATAGAGCTATGCTACAAGAACGAAAGTATGGTAATCAGTTAAAAAATGGAGTATGGTTTTTTTTCATTCTTCTTAACGTCTCATGACCTAGGGACCTATGTTCGTACGTATATACGAAATACTTACTAACTTGTATTTCGTACGTATTTTTGGAAATACATACGAAATTTGGCGTGTTTGAAGCTTAATAACCTTTAAATAGATAAACGGATTTTGATGAGATCTTGTACAGAGTGATTATATGAGGAAATTTGTTGGTGAAATTTTTGGGTTACCATCTTCAGGGGGTGACGTAGATAGATTTTTTTTGGAGTCAGATTTCTTAAACGTTTTCAAACATAACCCCGCTTTGTATTAAGCTCGTATGGATATGCTTTGTAGTCGACGAATTGATTTCTAAATCTTTGCTTAACTATGGTATAATCTATTTGAACCTTGTAATATTACCCGGAATTTTTCATGTGTATATTCTTCTATTATGATTTTTAAACTGGATGTTGGAATTTACTAATTTATGCTTCGTGCAAAACTCACTAAGCCTCCTCTCTTTGATTTATTTTGCCCAGCTCGTATTTATGATTTTTAAACTGGATGTTGGAATTTACTAATTTATGCTTCGTGCAAAACTCACTAAGCCTCTTCTCTTTGATTTCTTTTGCCCAGCTCGTATTTATTCACAATATTTTCTTTCTTGCCTCTTCCAATGCTTTCATTCATTCCAATCTCCAATTATTATTAAATTTTCATCCCCTTTTATATGTTTAATTGTTTGTCAACTTATACGTATACACATTTCTACCTCATCATCATTATCATGGGCTCTTGTCGGCTTAAGTTTTGATTTTATCCTGATTAAAATGATTCTATCGCTTAGGTTTTTGAAATACCCTACTCTCTTCCCTATTTTCTTGTTCATTACGAAACTTACTCCTGTTTTTCCTTTATTTGACCCTTAGTTAATTATTCTAAAATCATTTTCCTCTTCCTACAGAATTTCGCTAATTCCTACTACATCTACATTTAATCTACCCATTTACCTCTTTAAATTTTCTAATTAATAATCTTTTTTAGACTTTTAACATTCCACGCTCCGACTCGTAGAATGTTTATTTTTTAATTTTCTGGTAACCCCTTCCTTAACAGTCCCCACCCGATGATCTGAATGGGGGAATAGTTTTACCTCCAGAATATTTTACTAAGGAAGGCGCCTTCATCTTTGTTACATGAAAATGCAGAGCTACATTTTCTTAGAAAAAAGAAAACATCAGTAGTTTTCCATTATTTTCAGCTGCGTAGTATACAGAAGATTGAGTGATGTTAATATGTAACTGAAGTGACGCCAGTAATTCAAGTACACGAAAACAAGAAATGGTTCGGTGAGTTATTGTAAGACTTTAAATGAAAGAGATAATATACTAAATTTCATTCATAAGTTGTTAGTGTTTTTTATGAACAGCAAAGAACATTATACTTGTCTTATCTAGTATACTACTGTTAGTTAATACAAGACTAGTGGTTAAAAGTGTTAACACTAGCGATCATGCTATGGGACTGAATTCTCGAATCCTATCGGATGGAAAGGATGTCAGAGAGTGCAATACCCTCCTATTAACCGCAGTATACGGGCTTGCGCCCTTTGTTGCTGGGTAATTCTACTGAATTGACGGGTAACATAAGAAAAATGACTTTGGTTCGTATGGAATTTTGGACTGCGATCCGGTCCTTTTAGGAGGGTTTTTTCGATTGGGACCCAGCGGCTCGATATGCTAGTAAGCTTATCGCCCGCGACGCCTCCCTTTCCTTCTAAGGCTGGCAGAAATCCCTTTATAATCTTACAGGGGACGCACTTGTACAAGAGAAGGCATTGGAGGCGATTTCAGGACCTATCTTCGAAGCATATCGCTTTCTGGAGCCATGTGTAGTTGGCTGGGCAACTGCAGGGCATTCAGCCCCGAGATTAGCCCGGTCGGGAATAAGGACAAGGATGATTTTAGGGTATCTTCCTCGTCGTGTTGGTGTCTGTCTCCCTTGTTTCTTCAAATAATCTCTTATAAATTCCGCTAGTACTTGTTAGCTAGCGGTCGGGAGGACAGACCGTCGACTCTGGATCTTCTTTCTTCGTTTCTTCCTCTTTCTTTTTTCTTTTCTTCTGAAGTAAGGAAAGGAGAAAATGAGTGGGATTCCTAACAGGGTACCAACGGATTTTGGCGCGGTTGGTTTTGAATTATAATATATATAGTGAGATGAAACTTATCGCACACATCTCTGAAGGAGAAGGATAGCTGAGTGTGTGCACGGGGTTGGTTTCAGGGAGCCCGGGCGCCGGTAATGATAAATTTGAAAAAGATCGCCCACCATTAAGAAAGTTGAACTGTAGGCGAGAGAGCTTGTCGATGTTAAACCTTTACAACAGGGGTCGCGAGGGGGGTTTGGGGGCCTATTGCCATCCACGCTGTTTTCTGCTGTCGTCATCCCGTCCTCCTGGAACAAAATAAACAAAGCAGGAAGGGTTTTCAAGTGGGGCTGAGGAGTTAGGTGGCCCTCATCGCCCGTTGTGGCGTTCTGCGATTCGCTTCTCACTGTAGACCTACTTTTCTATTCTATATATCTACTTGTAAATAAATCCTGACGATTATTTTAAATTCTGTTTTGTATGTAATCTCTGTTTATTTTTATTACATTTATGATCATTTGTTTGTTATTGACACGTAATATTATTATAGTTTAGCTGTTGCATTATTGTCTATTATTCTGATTATTATGGTGGTTGTGATTCATATGATTAATATCTGTTTATTTATTATGTTTTATTAATTGTATTATTGTTGTCGCTTATTATTATTACTGTTATTATCATTATTTTATGTTTTTAAATCCGTAAACTGTAATTCTATAAAAATTGTTATAGAATTTTTATAGAATTAAAAATTCTATAAAAATGAATTTTTAATTCTATAAAAAATATAGAATTAATATTTAATTAATTCTATAATTAAATATAGAATTAATTAAAAATAATTAATTTTAATTAATTAATTTAATTAAAATTAATTAATTAATTAATAATTAATTTAATTATTAAATTAATTATAATTTAATAATTATAATTAAATTTAATTTATTATAACAATTAATTAATTTTAATTAATTATTTAAATTAATTATTAAATTTAATTAATTAATTAATTAATTTTAATTAATTAAATTAATTTAATTTAATTTATTATAACAATTAAAATACTTAATTGTTAATCTCTTAGTATCCTGATCGAGCCGCAAATACGCGATAATATATGTGTATATATTTATACTTGCTTAAAAACTGTGAGAATATTTTCATGATAAAATACTGGTACAGAAAATACAGAACCATATTTGGAGTTTAGCTAAAGTAATACAGCGAGGTTACTTGGTTCGAATCGACTCTCCTTATGATGTTATGCGATAAATTGATTTTGTATTCGTCACTTTTATCAGTTGTTGATCTCCCCGAATTATTATTATTCATTTAATAAAGTTACCATAAAGTTAAAATTAATATCATGAAACTTTCTTATCTATGAATTATTTTTCTTTTCTTTAGATTTAAATCAAGCATGATGTATCGTGACTGGTTTGTTTTTTTAATAGAAATATTTATATGTTATCTGAAAGATAAGGTTTTTTATATAAAGATATCATACATATATCAGGTTATTAATTATAAGAATTATTCTGCTTATCTGGTAACTAGAACTTATTTGTAAGAATAATTTTATTTTAAAAGAAAAATTATTTTTTTCTAAATTTTTTTTATATGAAATCTTAGATTAAAATATATATCCAGAGAGTAAATCATATAAAAATGTGAAAAGGGATTTTTCCGTTTGAATTTCTGAATAATGTTTGGATAAAAGTATAATCTTCAAACAAAATCTTCTTAGTTTAATTCTGTTCTCTAACTGTTTTTCATTGGAAAAATATATTTAGGGTAAGTAAATTATAAATATTTATAATATTATATAAATATTTATGCCATAATTTGTTATGTTAACAAATTATGGCAACCCATATATAAGTGTTCAATATTTAAACTTATTAAAATTAAATTTAAAAATGCTTCTATTTTGGAACTTTTATTTTTCGGTATAGGACCATTATATTTAAGAACCTATGATACCCCTGGGTGGAAAAACTGATATATGTTAAATAGAAAAGGTAAGAGGATGCAGAAACTCTCATTTCTTTCGTTCAAAATCAAAACCAAAAAATATCCTCAAAAATAAAAGTAAAAAGGAAATCG
>JAAAKQ030130726.1:18100-31698 GCA_010016005.3 Zanna intricata | reverse complement strand
AACACGCAAGCTCTTAAAGTGGAAAAAAATTTGCCTGGGTGTAAAATAAATAAAGATAGATTATCTGCTCTTTTTTGTGCAAATGCAGATGGAACACATAGACTAAAACTAACTGTCGTTGGTAAATCTGCACGTCCTCATGTATTAAAAGATATTATGCATCGTCTTCCTGTCCATTACTACAATTCTAAAAAAGGATGGTTTAATTTATGTATTTTTGAAGACTGGTTTTTTAACAAATTCATACCTGCAGTTCATCAGTACCAAGAAGACATCCTAAAAATTGAATTTAAATTCCTTTAGAAAAATAGTTTTTAATTTTAAATTGTTATATTTGCTAATAACCAAACAAATTCTTGCATACATACACGTAACATAAATGTTTAATTTTCCACGATTTAATTGTAGGCCTAAACTGAGTAACTTTCAATTTAATGGACTTTCACAACAACGGACATCACCATCCCCCAATTAGTCTGTTAAATCGAACGTATACTGTATTTCTAAGAAAAGCTAACTTCTTAACCTTCATCCTTTTCTTGATAATCGTGGCGTGATGCAACTGTGAAGAAGATTAGATAATGCTGATATTGATTACAACATCGAGCATTAGATTATTCTGTTGCCAAAACATCATCTTACTTCGCTAATTATCAGGGCTGAACATATAAGATTATTGCACACAGCTTCTAAGTCATTGTTAGCGACATTAAGACTCAAATACTGGATTCCAAGAGCACGAAAGGTAATCAGGAGTGTCATTCATAACTGTGTGACATGCTTTCGATTTAAGAAAGCTATAGCTAAACAATTAATGGGTCAGCTGTCCAAATAAAGAGTAGAAATTAGTCATCCTTTTCTCAACTCAGGAGTGGACTATGCAGGACCATTTCAAATCAAGTATGGCAAACCGAGAAGTAAAATTACGATCAAATGCTATATTGCAATATTTGTATGTCCGTCAACTCACTCAATTTATATTGAGTTAAGTCAGTGATCATACATCACAAAACTTCCTCGCAGCTAAGACATTTCACTGCAAGAAGGGGTCACGTTGCCAACTTGTAAAGCGACAACAGCACAAATTTTGTTGGAGCCAACAGCAAGTTAAGTTCATTGGGAAACTTTTTCTAAATAAGGAATTCAATGCAGATATTTAAAATTACACTGCCAAATCACAGCTCAAATGGCATTTCATACCACCTAATTCGCCTTACTTTGGTGGTTATGGGAGGTAGCTGTGAAGTTTATGAAACATCATTTGAAAGGAGTAAAACTTATCTAACATTCGAAGAGTTTTCTACTCTTTTATCTGATATAGAAACTATCCTAAATTTGATACCTATTTCTGCTTTATCTGATGACCCTAGCAATCCATTTTATTTGTCACTGGGCATTTTCTAATTGGTAATCCTATTATAGCCTTGCCTGTACCTCATTTGTCAGATGTAAATTGTAACAGGCTTTCCAGATGGCAGAAAGTACAGAAGATGCATCAGAATCTTTGGTTTCGATGATCATACGACTTTCATGATTTGCAACAACACAGCAAGTGCAATTCAAGAGCTGAAAATCTTCATCCAAGTTTGGTAGTGCTGGTGAAAGAAGACAATTTACCGTCTCAGAATTAAAAAATGGCTATTGTAGACAGTATTTTCCCAGGTAACAATGGTTTACTCTGTGTAGTACAATTAAGGATTGGCAACACAATTTTCAAAAGACCTATCAATCAATAAACTTGTGCCATTGCCAATAAACAGAGACAATGTAATTTAATACTGATGAGGATCAACATGTGGTGGGGAGTAGGTTGGGTTTCAAATTACCCTCCAGCTGATAGCGCTGTCTGAAGGACATTTTTAGTATTAGTTTTTTTATTATTGGAACGTGTTAGTCTACAAGAAGAATCTGACAATAAAGTTTTAGCAAGCCGTAATGACCTCTGCATCATAGTAATATAATTTAATATTGTTAACTCTACAAATATAATATTATCAGTTATTATTCAATTTCTAATTATTCATTCAAAATACAGTCCATTAGAGTTCATTATTCTGCTATAACGTACAGCCCGTTACACGGTTAGAAACAAAAATTACAATTAAGTCAAGGTTTTTACATTAATATAATAATGTCTGTCATAATAATTACATCAAGACTTCTGATGGTCATTATCAAAACTACAAAAATATATTAATGTACCACCAGATCACACTCAAGGATGATGATTTAATTAAAAAATATAATAAAAATATAATCTAACAGTTGCTAGTAAAGACAATAGGACTAAGGAAAGTACTACGTTTTATAGATTACATTATTCCAATACTGGACTGGAGAATTTGCACGTACGTTAATAATACAATTCAAGATTTTTAAAAGAGAAACAATCTCAAATAAAATGAAAAATTACAAAAAGAATATGTTTTTAATGTGGTTATAGAATTTAATACCAATTTAAGATTCCAAATGCTGTGAAAATCAATTATTGGAAATTAATATGGAAGTTTACCTTAACTAATTACTGTTTTGGTGGTGTATATATTTCATATAATATTAAATTTTACCTACAGTGGTCAATATGTTAATGAATTGTTTGAATTCTCAAAAAAAAGAAAAATACACACAAGTATGTGCGTGGACAGGATGAAAAGCTCCGGGCCTGGATAACAAAACAATACTTTTCTGGGTATGTTTTCATTTATTTTTCAACATAGTCACCATTAAGACCTGTTCATTTAGCCCAGCATTCCACAACACTGCTTATGCCAGTTTGCTAAATTGATTTATTTAACTCCTTACAATAACGATCTACAGTAGCAATAACTTATTATTAGTTGAAAATTTCTTCCTTCCAAGTCATTTCTTTTAGGTTAGTCACTGGGAGCCAGATCTCATGAATATGAAGGGTGTTGGAGCAATTTGGGCCATAATTAATCGATTTTTGTCATTTCAATGACTGAAGTGTGAGCTGGAGCACTGTATGGAAAAACACTTTTTTGCCAAATACAGTCATTTTCCTTATTTTCATCACTGAGATACTGTAACAGGATCACACAATAATTGCTATTTACTGTTTCATTCTTTCTAAGATAATCAATGAAAATTATTTCACAAGCATCCCAAAAAATGGTTGCCATAACTCTGTTATAGGATAATGTTATATTTGATATTTTTTGGAGCACATTGAAATTTTACAATCCATTGTTTTGACAGGTGCTTTGTCTCAGGAATGCAGTGATAAATCCAAGTCTTATCAACTATAAAAAATAAATGTAAAAATTCCTCTGCATTGTGCTGAAAGAGCTTGAGACAAATAGTTGCAATGTTTTTTAGACAGCATTTTTAGTTGGGGCTGAGCAAACATGGCACTTATCTTCTGTACAACTTGTTCATGTCCAAATGTTTGTGTACACCGGTCTCCGTGGCTGAGTGGTAGCATCTTGGCCTTTCATCCGGAGGTCCTGGGTTCAAATCCCGGTCAGGCATGGCATTTTTCACGTACGCTACAATTCACTCATCTCATCCTCCGAAGATATAACTTAATCGTGGTTCCGGAGATTTAAAAAAAAAAAAAAATGTTTGTGTAAAGTATTATGCACATGTTCTGTTAACATGCCTACAGAGTCTGCTAACTTGTTCACTGTAACTCGTCAATCTGCCAAAATGATTTTATGCACTTTTTCTATAATTTCGACAAAATCACTTCATTAAGGGCATCCACTGCGTGGTTTTTCACTCACTAATGTGTGTTCAACCTATTTTATACACTGCAACCCAGCATTTAACTGTTATATTTGATGGAGAAGAGTCTCCCAATGTTGTATTGCGTATAAACTCTTCTTTCATTTTTTTGCCCTTAGGCCTTTCAGATGGCACAAATTTCCAGTTTTTCAATTTTCAAAAATGCCCTAATTCTCCATTATAACACACTGTAAATACTATACTTAGTGATGTAGCGACTTGAAACTCTTATGAAATTTGAACACCTAAAAAAAGCAACTTACATATGTAGATTTTGTGCAATCTTTACCCTGACTGATAGGTAGCAAAAAACAATCTAATTCCTTGTCCTCTTCCTCTTTAATCTCAATTTTAACATCAGTAATTAATGGGTCTTTATCTAAACATGGCTCAATAATTGGCGCATTTAATATCTGCAACAAAACACAACTTTAATTCATATTAATATTATTATTAATTAAATTAAAGTTAATTAAGAGAGTATCGTTACTATTAAAATTTATATTTATAAATTAGCATATATTAAGTAAATGTACTTACAGTTAACATATAATATATGCTAATAAATAGTTATATACATAATAAAACTATGTAGCATATAGTTTCTTTTAAAAAACTTTTTGTGATCAACTATATCAAAGCCTTAGCAAATTCAAGGAAAGTTATTATACTTGGTTTATGGAACTGAAATAAAAGAAACTAAATCAGGCAGAAGAGGAAGACTGATTGAAAGAGAGATAGAATGATATATGAGGGATATCTCTAAAGTAAAGACAGCAGGGAATTTTCTCTTCTTAAGGTTGGTGAACCTGTGTTGTTCATGGTCAAGCTGGTAATGTACAGACTGCATTGTTATCTACAAGTTGTGTAGTATCTTTGATTACCGTAAAAGTTATGTTATAAAATGAATAGCAAAATCGATGTTGTCACAGACTATGAAATATCTGGAGTCATACATTTATTTAAACCATCAAAACATTAAGCCGGCTGAAATTCATAAGCAGTTGATTTTTGTGTACGGTTTTGAATGAAAGAAATGCCCAAAATTTGTGTGAAAGGTTTAGAAATAACAGAATTAATGTGGATAATGAAGAATGTTCGAAGAGTTAATAATCACCTTGGACTTGCTGAAACATGTCTATGATGAAATTAGAAAAGATAATCGCTCAATGATTTCTGATCTAGCCCTTCTTTTTCCTGATGTTTCAAGAGTTGTGATAGGTTACACTGTTCATGAACACTTAGAATTCAGAAAGGTTTGTGCTCGTTAAATGCCACACATCTTAACGGAACAACACAAAAAAAGCTGGATGGTATCTGCTTTGGAGTTTTTGATGCACTACACAGAAAAAGGTGATGTAATTATTTAATTCAATTGCAACCGGCGATGAAACATGGATTTCATATTACAATAGTGAAGTGAGTGGCATCTTCCTCAATCACCAATCTAACCAACAAAGATCAAGCCACAGCCATCTGATGGTCACAGTTTTTTGGATCAGTTTGGAATACTGCTGACTGATTTCATGCCACGTGGAACAACTATAAATGCAGAATCCCATTGTGAAACTCTATGTAAGTTATAGCATACCATTCAAAATTGGTGATGTGGGTAACTGACCGATGGCATTGTCCTCTGCATTATAATGCACGACCACATGTTACAGGTTCGATGTGTGATTTAGCAAGAATACTTGGATGGGAAATTTATAATCACCCACCATATAGTCCAGACTTAGCTCCTTTTGATTACCATTTATTTGGGAAATTGAAAGAATTTTTGATTAGTAGCAATTTGTAGTTATGTGCCTATAACTTAAAGATGCTATTAATCAGTGGTTAATTGGACTGGCGGCAGAAGAATACAGTGAGGGTATATTGAAGCTGGTGTATTGCTACGATAATGTTTTAATTCATGTGGTGATTATATAGAGAAGTAGTATAAGGTATATAGTTTTACAGAAATAAAAAATATTTATAAAGTTTTTAAATTAATTTTCTTAAACAGTTTTTTCTTTACAGATAATCTCTCGTAAAAAGGAAATATGAGAGATTGTCCAGGTTGTAAAGAAAACATTTTTATAAAGAAAAATCAAGATAAAAATTAATTAAACAATTTTTATTTTATATTTACAGGAACCAGTAAATTATGTTGAAACATTGCCACATAAATTCAAACACTTTCCAAGACGTGGTAACATTTTTTCTATATCTTCATTGCAACTTATGTCACCAAGTTTCACAGTTCACTAACAACTACTTCTAGCTCATCATTGTTTTCAAAGTACCTGCCTCCTAAAAACTCTTTCAACTTGGGGAATAAATGATAGTCACTAGATCCCTAGTTAGGGGTGTACAGTAGATGCTGAAAAATGTCCCAGCTAAAAACATTGAAGCAAAGCTCGAGTTTCTGCAGCTGAATTATGAAGTCACCACCATTGGAAACATTCTGTGCTGTTTGTTTTATACGATGGGTTACAGGTGGAGGAGCACATTTAGACTGTTTTAAAAATTTACTATGAATGGCACTGCTTCGAATTAGAGAATAGTAGTGAGAAACTAGTCTTATTATACAAATGAAATTGCATATATTTCAAATTTTGGTGACTGTTGCTTCTAGAACATGTGTCAAAAACATCAGACAGAAAAAAGCCAAGTGGATGGTAATCTAAATGGTTTAACACCAAGACAAAAAAAATACCACTTTACCACTTATTTTAAGTTATAATACATCTGTGGTTTTCCAGTTTACTAATCATAACTGTGAAAATAACATGTTACAACATTTACCGTTTCTAAAACACCAAATGATAATTTCAAAATTATTTCTTGATAAAATATATTGCAAAATCTATTGCATTATCTAATTATTCCAAAAAAAAGCATTTTGTACAATTAATATAATAACATAAAAAATAAAGTTTTTAAAATATGTTTCTTCTATTTTTGTGAACGTTACCATTCTTACATCTCACTAGCAATGAATGGTTAACATTATGAATGTACGAATACTTACTTGTACAACCACAAATCCAAAAAAACATATGGCTACAACAAAAGGCAAGTTTAAGCACATGTCAGTCAAGTATAAGCACTTAAGTAATTAAAATAAAAAAATTGAGACCAGAATTACAATTGTAGGACAAAAAAATAAAAGATTTTTAATGCTAAAAATTATATTAATGATATTCTGTATCTGAAAGAATTAATGGAGTGGATTAATACATAATTAACAGAAATTCAATCTGGAAGAAAAAAATTAAAGGCAATGAAAAGGAAAAAGAAGCCAGATGTCAAGTTAAATGTTAAGTAAGTTATTGAAAAACATAAAAACATTGTGGTTTTTAAAAAGATTGATGCTGTACATAAGGAGCTTTATGCAAAACATAAATTTACTCATTTACTGAAAACAAAATAAATAAATTTACTCATCTTCATTTTTTTTTTTTATCGTTTAACTTCCGGAACCACCGTTAAGGTATATCATCAGAGGATGAGATGAATGAATTGTAGCGTGTGTGAAAAATGCCATGCCTGACCAGGATTCGAACCTGGGACCTCCGGATGAAAGGCCGAGACGCTACCACTCGTGCCACGGAGGCCGGCTACTCATCTTCATGTAAACAACAGAAAAAATGTAAAAAAGGCGCTACACTTTTTAAAAAATCAACCATGTTTATAGAAAAACACAAGAAAAGGATTTAAGATAAATTAAAAAGGGGAGAAGTCTTAAGTATTGACAAACTAAATACCAAGACACCCAATGCATAAAGCAATATTGCAAAAAATGTGGACACACAGTCATGATTTAAAATTATGGTTATTTTTATCTTCTTCGATTATAAATATCTTCAGCAACATACTTTTTTTTCTTGAAGCCTATTCTATTGACAGTGATATCAAATGAGCATTTACATTTTTTTATTACTTTATCTATTGCATTATAATAATTTTCAGGAGCTGAAACACTATAGTTGCAGTAACTTCACCTAGTATTTTATGCACTAACCACTAGTTCCTCTTGTTGCATTTTAAAAAGTGCTTGGTGGACAACGGTCTGAAAATGATGAGGAACTCAAGACTGCTGTTGTCAACTGGTTCAATTCTCAGGTGGTGGTAATCTTCTATGTATAGGGTTACAAAAAATGCTTAGAACTGATTGGTAATTATGTGGAAAAGTGAAGTACTAAAACTGTATGTAAAAACCTTTTCTCACAAGTTAATTTTTTTAATTACCAAACGGTCTTTATTTTATGAATATGCCTCGTTATATAATCCAACTTCTCTTCAAAAATTAACTACTTTTTTCTGATACAGAGTTTTGTTAGTTTCATATCATCTTGTTTCAATGTTTGAAATACTGACAACATACTGGCTCTGAAGAAATAGATCCCTAACTGGAGAAATATAAATGATTGCATTCGGTAGTTAAACAATTACATTAAAATCTGCTTCTGTTTGAGATATAAGATTTTAAAGGTGTTATTGTTTTTTTAATTTATTTCAGTTAAATTGGATAACTTATACTTTGAGCTGCTTCATTTACTTTTGTGTCAGATTATTTAATTTAAAATATGCTTCCACTAATTTATCCCCTTGGATCGTTTAAACTTATTTTTTATTTCTTTTTTCCTGATAGTAAATGACAAGATTATATCTCTATAAATGTGAATTAATTACTATAAGTGTGTTTTTAATTTATTGCATAAATTTTATTAATTAGGATGAATATAAAGTAACGTAAAACAATAACTGCAAACAATTAAAAGTCATGATAACATAAATCTCTGGTTAAAAATCTGAAATAACTACTGTACAATATTTTCTGTAAAAAGAACAATGTTAAATAATATAAACTTTCTAATTTTTCTTAAACCTACTGTGTGAAAATATCATGTGAAAAATCACTGAATGTGAATAAATAATACAATGAAAGTGAAGCAGTTAAAGCATTCTGAAACACAACTTAGTTGTAAAGAAGAGGGTGAATTTTTGGTAATACGAGTTAACAGGAATATATTCTGGTAATATTATATCCAAATGAAGAGCCAAAAGATAGAAATAAATTTATTTATTCTTTCTGGGCGACCGGACAATAACTTGCTACAATCAGAGATCTGCTGAATATTCTTTTATGAATCCTGTGAATGATGACATGAGATATAGTGTTACAAGAAAAAATATTATTTTAATTTGGAAAATCCCTTCTGTGATTAATGGTAAAATATCTGGCCAGGAGAAATCATGTCATTTGACTTCCTCCTATTTCATAAAATATAGTTTATGCTACTGTGAAGGTTGGTAGGTCTTTTGTATCTCTCTGTGATAGGCAGGAAAACATAAAAATTTAAATAAAAATATAAACATTAAGCATGTTTAAAACAAAAACAGCTAATAAAAGCTAAGAAATTTAAATTCCACTGACTAATTATTGTAATAATATTCAACAAAATAAAGTGACAAAAACCATTTATGACGAGTAAAATCATAAACAAGTTACAATAAGAACTGATAAATCAAGAGATGTACTGAAAATCAAAAATGAACAAAACATGTACAAAAATAAAAAAAATATGACGGAAACTGTGACAAGTTGAAAAAAAAAATGATTAAGATAAAAACACATACAAAAAGAAATTAATAAGTGGTTGAAGAAGAGAAGCAGTGAAGTAAATAAGAAGATAATTACAGGAAAGGTAAATGAAATGCATTGAAATATTTCATTGCTAATTTTGAAACCAAGCAACAATTTGAAATCTCAAAATTAAAATGTCAGAATTTTTTAAAAACTTACTGGACTATTATTTTTATTTTTAAATCAAAACATTACACTGATTTTTTTCATAGTACAATTTTGAGTTTTAAAAATTTAGAAAATTAGTATTAATGCACAGAATAAATAATAAAAGAGATAGAGGAAAATATTTTATATCTGTAACATTTAAATTATCTTACCAGTTCTTCATGTTTTACATCAACCAGTTCAACTTTAACTATGGGGATATCAACATCAGCAGGATTCAATGGAATGTTACCACTCCCTATGTGAAGTGGATCTATTTCAGGTGATGTTTATGTGATTTGTCAGTTACCTGTAGCAAAGAAATAAAATTAAACATAATTATAAAAAAGTATGGGTTAAATTAATTATCAAAGTTTGTTTTATTTTTTGTAAAAGTTTATTTTTTAAGTCATTAATAAAGCTAAAATTCAGCAAAAAAAAATAATTTTTATACTTATTTTTCAATTTGTTTATATTTTTATAATAGTTTGTTTACTTGTATAATATTTTATACTGTGTAGATTTAAAGATGAAAAAAACAAAGATATAACATAAAATTAAGTACAATAAGCAAATATACAACCAGATAAGTTAAAATACTTTTCAAGGTATTATTAAAGCTACTTTAATAGAGCTTTATTAGAGCACTTAAAAAAGTTTTTGTATTATGCAGAGTTTACTGAGGGGTTTACCCATTGTTTGCAAAAATATATTTAAAAAAAAAATCTAGTCCCTAATGTAAACTATAAAAAATATACTTAAAAATAAGTTATTCTTCAATTTAATGTGAACAACCAGGTTCACTGTTTAACAAAATAATGATGGACTTCATGTGAAACATTTAAAATAAAAAAATCGTTATAAATTACGAAACTTTAACATTTTAAGTGTTAACATATAGCAAATAAAAAATTCAACTAGGGATTATAGTGGGACACAGTAAATAAAATAAAAGTTAACCAGGATATTTATAAAATTCAGAAATATAAAGTAGCAAAATTTTCAACTTGTCATATTTCAAACTACAGTACATACTTTTATAAATTAGTATTACAAAATATGAATCATCAAATAGATTAATAATTCCACTTGTAAGCATGATCTGTGTAAGAATGAATTGAGAGATTAGTTTTGTTAAGCATGAACTTACAATAAAAAAAAATTATTTTTAACAAATAAAAATCATCAATTTTTTATCAATAAGTAATTTTTACGCCCTTGTACAAAGTAAGGGAAGTAATGTGATCGTGAAAAATTTTGGTTTTAGATTTCAATGGAAATATCCATTTTGACCATCCCAGAATTCATTTTGAATACTTTTGACATGATGTCTGTATGTACATGCATATGTATCACACATAACTCAAAAAACTGCCCATAGAATGTTGAAATTTTGGATTAGGATTGTTGTAACATCTAGTTATCCAACTCATTGTGCACCAATCATAGAACTGTTTTGTGTTGACTATTTTTGTAACTTGTTAGTGTGTCATTGTAATAAAAAAGGAAGGCTGGATTTTTAGATTAAAAATAATTTATGATTTGTGAACTAACTTTTAATTAAACTTGAAGAACTACCATGAAACAAGCAGTCTATATGATTTCAAAAGTCAGTCACTACTGTTAGTATGGAGGTACAGAACATGTGCACCCTAGTGTGGAACTCGCTGGCTCTTTTGGTAAAATAAGCAGTCTGACTTTGGCATCACTATGAAACAGATTTTGTTAAGTTTGAGTCAACAATGGTAATAATCAGCTTAATTACCGTTCATTAAATGCAATTTTAGCCATCGAATAAAGCCAGCATTTTACAACTAGTTCTCTTGGTTATACATTTTTATGAAATGGGAACCGCTTTAAAATATATATATATATTTTTTTTTAAATTTAATTACCTATATATATTTATAAATTTATATATAAATATATATATTTTTTTTAAATTTAATTACCTTTTTTCTAAGTTAACATATAGAAATATGTCAACTTATTGAAGCTCTGACAACTGTAATGCTTTTACTGGCCAAAAGATAAGTCTCACTTATTGAAAAATCAAACACCATCTGCCTTGATATGATTTGGGATGGTATGACATCTGAACATCTCCTTGGTTCTTATTTTTTGATGGTGTAGTTAATCAACATAGTTTACTGAGACTGATTGATGAGTGGATGCTTCCAGAAACCAGATTAACAGCAAAAGGGATCGCTGAAATCATTATGTTTCAGTGAGATGATACTCCAGTGCATTTTGCTGTAAAATTCTGCAGCACCTGGAGCAGATGCAATGAAATTTTCCAGAATCACTGGATCAGACTTGGGTCAGAAGAGTTATCAGCTCCATTGTCTTGGCCAGCAAGAAGTCCGATCCCATTACAACTGACACTATAGTTTCTATAGATTCTATAGTTTTCTAAAAGAGAGAAGATAGTTTTGAAAAACACAGATAACCATATCAGATCACCATAACCAGAATCAAGAAGCTGTTCAGTTAGCATTTGAAGTGATAACCCTGATATGCTGTAGTGGATGAACAATCAGACAAGGTTGGTGCAAGCTGTTGTGTTTTGAACATGATGGAACTCAGATAGACATTTTAGATCTATAGAAAGTAAGCTGCACCGATCCTAATAATTTTATGACTAGTATTATTTAAAAAAAAAAAGGAGTGAAGTTTGATTCAAACCGATGTCCTACCCCTTATAAAATCCAAATATTTCATTAATTAAAATTTTATTTGGCTATAACTCTAGAACCAATAAAAATAAGTACCACTTATGATATACTGCTGAAAAGTTCTCAATGAAGGCTTGTTACTCTTGCAGTTAAGAAAAATTCCAATTGCAAATTTTTTTGGATTTTTTGCTTTTTTGGACACTTTTGTTTCAGTCGATTGGAATCAAAAGGGGAGGGGCACAATTAGATATTACAACAGTCCTAAATCCAAACTTTCACATCCTAAAGCTAATCATTTTTGAATAGTGACAGATACATATGTATGTACAGATGTCACGCCAAAATGGATTCACAGATGGTCAAAATGGATATTTTTGTTGACATCTAAAAACCAAAACTTTTTGCAACTGCAATACTTCCTTTACTTCGTACAAGTAGAAAACTAATTGCATCAATTGACATTGATTTTCTTATGATTTTTTTTTTTTTATAAACACTTGCTCTGTTTTTATAGTTGCAAAAATGTCCTCAAAACAAACAAAAAAAAAAAATATGAAAAGTTTGGGATGAAAATGGATGTTTAAATGAAAAATGGATTATTTTTTCATTCTTGTAAAAGACAAAGCTGTTTGTCTTTTATGCTTGGATTCAGTATCTGGGGTAGAAGAATATAATATTAAACAGCATAATAAGACAAAACATGACAAGGTTTTCAAAAACATCCAATGCCAAATGCAGAAGAATAAATATAATCAATTGCAGAAAAACTTAAAACAACAGCAAAATATATTTATTTGAAGTTCAAAGTATTTCATCAGATTTGGCAGTGAAAGTTAGTTACACTGTAAGTAAAATTTTTGCCAAAAAACAAAACCATTTGCTGATGGAGAAATGATTAAGGAATGTTTAACTGCTGCTGCAGAAATAGCTTTTCTGCAAAAAAAGACAATATTTTCCAAAATTAGTTTGTAAAGATTTCACAGTTAAAAGAACTAAAGACCTGTCCGAAAACATTACTGCAACTTAGGTGAACACATTAAAAACTTGAATGGAGTTCCTTGGCACTTCATGAGATCTGTGATATTAATGGCACATCACTAGTGATATTTATAAGAGGAATCAATTCTAATTTTAATATAACTCAAGAACTGGGTTGGAGAACTATCAATCAATAATGTATCCACACTAACATTAATTTTTAGGGTATCTCTAATACAGTAATGTGTAACACGTGTGGTCTCTGATTCCCATGTTCAAATGTTTTGAATGTTCACATTTCCGTACATGTGAAATGTTGGTCTTATCTGGGATCATAACTTTTTATTTTCAATTCTTTCAATCATTTCCATAGCAAATTCCTTTTTAGCAATGTGATGTGAAATGTGCTGTAATTACAG
>JAAAKQ030130715.1:0-13499 GCA_010016005.3 Zanna intricata | reverse complement strand
CATATTCATACACATCATCCTCATTCATCCTCTGAAGTAATACCTTACGGTAATTCCGGAGGCTAAACAGATAAAGAAATAAACAGTTGATAAAATCACTATGATAGAATTATTTATATTTTAACGAAAGGCTCACAAAAATAAAGAAAGATTTAGGATATAATTTATATAGAATAAATACAAATAAAAATAGCACATTTTTTTAAAAGCGAATGTAACAACCAATATACGATCACATGATAGTTTATACTCGTATATATTACTGCACGTACATATATCACACACATTATTACCTTTTAGCTATTAACATAAAAAAAAACCCATTGTATATATAATAATAACAAAACAAACCTACAGTAGTAAATTTTACATCAACCAACCATTTTATTGCCATATTACCGTACAGTTTAATATATATATATACACAAAACAACAAAATGCAATATATCGTAAAGCTAAAGAGTTGAAATCTTGATCACATCTGTTTTTCTTACTAGATTTAGAATATAGAAATAGAGAAGAGAATGAAATAAAATACAAGAAAGCGATAAAATACAAACGACTTCAATCTTTCAGTGTATAACATAGTAAAGTAATAATAATAGTAATAGGCACGAAGGGGCAAAAGGAACGAATGTATTTCTTGAAGCAGAAAACAAGAAGACAATTAACAACCGGAGACAACATACAACAGAAGCAGTACTAGCGATAGTGGAAGAGGGCGATGGGCGATACCGCCGCACCATCTACCACTACCAGTAACACCACACTAAACCAAGGCAGGAAGTTAAATTGGTTGGCAGGAGGAGTGATTTGCGATTCTTCCGCCAACCGTTCACATGAAAATCACGAAAATCAACAAAGCATTCATTCATTCAAGGGCATTCATATATTTTATATCTTTATATAAAATTTCTTTTCTTTTTTTTTTTTTTTTATTTTAATTTTTTTTAAAGATAATTTTTATCGTTTATTTAACCGAAAAACTGTTTAAAATATTACACATTTTTATCAATAAAATAAAAATTGTTTAAAATACAATTTTATGGAAAATATCCCGACCGAACGAATTATAATAAGATTTAAATAAGTACGATACTATAAACAATTTTTTTGTTTCTATTTGTTTTTTATACACAATAATAAGAAGTTAAGATGTAAAAATTAAAAAACCCTAATTGACGATTTTTTTTTTTGTCTTCAGTCATTTGACTGGTTTGATGCAGCTCTCCAAGATTCCCTATCTAGTGCTAGTCGTTTCATTTCAGTATACTTCCTACATCCAAAATCCCTAACAATTTGTTTTACATATTCCAAACGCTGCCTGCCTGCACAATTTTTCCCATTTACCTGTCCTTCCAATATCAAAGCGACTATTCCATATTACTTAATATCTGGCCTATAAGTCTGTCTCTTCTTTTAACTATATTATCCTAAATGCTTCCTTTTTCATCAACTTGCCGCAACACCTCTTCGTTGACGATACCCAACCTATATCTCTTTAGGTAGATTTCATAAGAAAGTACCTATTGTAATGTGTAACATGGTTCAACTTCGGGAAAATTTCTACATATCTTCGCGTTTCACATCCCCAAACGTTAAAACTAGCGTCCGTTTATAAGTTTATATATACTCGTGTATATATATATATATATATATATATATTTCACTTTCTTGTGGACACGATAACTTTTTTTCTCCTCTAGGAAAAAAAGTGCTTGAGCTCTTGGGTTCCAGAGTCCCCGTGCATCATCACGGTAGCCATTAACGCAAACGCGGACGAACGATGGCTCCGCAGGATTCTGTCCGTCCCACCCATCACTCACCGGTCCTTTCTTCGGCTCAATAGGACTTTTTTTTATATGTTCAGTTCTTCCTTCAGCTCGTCTTTTATGGCCTCTTCACTCTAATCGGTATCCCAGGTCCCGGCTTAAGTATTGCCGAAATCATCCTTACGACGAAGTCCCACTCCGCCTGATCCCGCAGCATGAATTCAATTACGCGGACACGATGATTGCCGTAAGTTTGCACTAATAACTTTCAATTGATGCATAAAAATATTAACTCAAAATTTTGGTCCAGTTCATTAATGGGAAAATCTGATCATGGGGATGGAAATGCCTATTTTTACTTTTGGGGAACATTTTTTAAGCTATTCAGATAATACTTTTCAAGTTTCATGAACATAGATTAATTATAGAACAAATTAAAGACCAACTCAAAACAGTTTTATAGCTATGAGCAAGCTCTAAATTCTACAGATTATGATTAGGGTGCTACCTTCTCAAATGATGCACCGTGACGATGAAGACTTTTTTTTATAGAGTCGTATTCAGTAATGAATTAAACTTTCATCTGGAGATCAAAAAATCCTCACAAAATATTGCACTGTGAACGAGACGCCCCAAAATTAAATATTTTTTGTGCTGCCTCCCGATGGCACATTTACCGTAATTGACCGTTTCTTTTTTGCGGATGCAAGTGTATCCGGAATTTATCTTGATATGCTAAAAACTCTCCCTTTTTCTGTTTAGCTTACAACTACCATAAGATATTACTTCAGAACATGAATGAGGATGATATGTATAAGTGTGAATGATGAGTAGTCTTGTATGATCTCAGATCAATTACTCCTGAGAACTGTGGTTAATTGAAACCCAACCAAAGAACACAGATATCCACGATTTAGTATTCGAATCCATATAAAAGTAACCTTTACTAGAGTTTGAACCTTAAAACTCTCAACTTCGAAATCAGGTGATTTGTGATGTTGGTTAACCACTAAACCAGCCTGGTGGGATGATACGCTAAAACTGTGGCTCTTTCCTGAACTGCAATACGAAACACAGAACTTTATTTGACAACAAGATAGTGGGCCTCCTCACTGGCATCGGTTGAATGAATATGATCGGTTGAATGAAATTCTCCCCGACTTTTAGTCAGGAAGATCGGTCCGATCTGATCCGGTCAGATCAGAAGGTTTAGTCTTTAGGGTCAGATCGTCGTCGGAGACCGTTGACATCTGACCCAGTGCGATTTTTTTCTTTGAAGGTTTATAAAGGATACCAGGTTAGCTACCCGACTTGTGACACAGGATTGAACAGGTGTCGTATCAATTACTTCAGACTTGCTGATTAAAGAATGGAATGAACTATTCCTATTGGCTGGATGTGTCCCGTGTGGCGAATGGTGCTCATATTGAATACTTATAAGAAAAGATGTTTAAATTGCTCTTTCATTTCATGTATAATTTATGTAAGAGAAAGTTCTACTGTGTTTAATGTAAGTAAAAGTTAACAAATATTACTTTTACTTTAAAACCCCAATATTCAATTTGAAACACACGGTATATTTCTTTTCATTCAATATACCTCAGTTTGAACAAGGTACTGAAGGTTTTTATAAATGTAAAATATATACAGGGTGATTCAGGAGGTTAGGGCAATACTTTGACATTCTAGAGAACAACGTTACTGTACGTCAAACGTAAAAAAAAAATATGTTTTTTGACCCTACTTTTGGCGTTTTACATGGGATATCTTAGAAACTAAGAGAGATACAGTTCTGGGATCTATTTTTTTCGATTTCCCACCTCAAATACCATAAGAAACATTTGAATTTGCCCCTTAATTGACCTTCCCAGAATTTTAGAAAGCCGTAATTTACCCGGAGGAACTGAAACTCGGACGAAATCTTTCACCCTGTATAACTCGGTAACGAAGCGTTTTCGGACCTATGTTTATTATTTTTAGCCTGTAGAATTATTTGTCAAAGTATTGGCATATCCTCCTGAATCACTGTGTATACATATAAAATAATGAAAAATAAATAAATAAAAATAAATAATGAAAAAATAAATAAATATTCTTATCTCTAATTCCAGTTAAAACTTATTAAGTACACTATTATATATGTCAGTAAAAATGATATAAAATTAACACAGCAATGCTTAGAAAACAATGTAACGGCATAATAGAGATGATTTTGATGGATATATGAATAGAATTGAATTTGACCAGGGAGCGTTATTTGACAACTTCTCATTAATCGACAACGGATGTTTAAATTGACAACTAACTTCAGAGCGCTCTACCGGCCCTATCGTACTTTACATTTCCGGTATTATCAAATTGACTCTATCTATTATATTCCGAATATTTCATATATTTAATGACTATTCAATTATGAAGTACCTAACGATAAATACGGAAAACGGTGTTAATATTTATTTGATTGTTTTAAAATTATTACCAAACTCGTCTACCACTTTAATACAGATATTTTCAATATTATTAGTGTCATCATTAAAGTGCGCCAATGCAATCTAACTACGAAATATACATTTATTTATCTGTTTATAATAACTTCTTTTTTTATTTAATAACTACTAATAAACATTACATAATAATCACATTGATTTTGTTGTACTACAAAGGTGTTTATCAAATTATAACTCCTCATATATATTGAAGTCCACAAAATAAATATATAACTAATTAAAATGATAAACATTGTTACATTTTTATGTTAATAATATTAAAATAGTTCAGTCTTTGTTGAGTGTAATCATGTCTTATCTAATTTATCAGAAATTGTATGGAATCTACTAGAAAAACAGTAAAGTTGTATTTTGTTTGTATTAGTATTTTTACAGAAGAATTAATTATTGTTTGGCAATTTGCATTGAGAAAGTTTAGTTTTATAATTAATATAATTATTTATTCTGTTTGGAAATAATTGTATTCATAAATAGAGTAGAAATTAGTAATAGAAGCGAATAGATTTTTCTAGTGTTTTCTAAAAGTACAACGAACAATTTATAAGCAAGACGAGAGAACTGATGATTGGTTCAGTATGTATCGTAGTTAATTCCGATTGGTGACACTACTGTTGTAACTGCACGAAAGTTTAAATTGTTTTGTATAGATTTTGTTAAGCGTAATTGGTGTTTGTTTTCTTTTTTGGGTTAAATAAATTATTGTGATGAAGTCTAATCATAGATAAAATCATAGAAATTACGCGATGATTCTCTCCAAGTACTACTACCAAATCGTATTTCTCGGAAAGATTTTTCACAAGTTTCGATAATTATTCAAAATACCTATGTAATAATAATAAATATGTATATATATATATATATATATATATGAATTTATTATTTTTTTTTAAAAGATTGCAAATTTATAAATATAAACAAAAGGAAAAATATTTAATTTTCTAAACTTCGGTCTACATGATTCATATGTATCGAGGTCGGATAATGATTAGGCATAATTATGAGCACCAGAAAAATTATGTGTGCCATTTTTAGTACAAGGAAGTATTGTAATCGCGAATCATTACGGTTTTCAGATTTCAACGGAAATATCCATTTTGACTCCATTCCTGAATCCATTTTGCCTAGTTTTGGCGTCACGTCTGTATATACGTACGAATCTCGTATAACTCAAAAATGAGTAACCGTAGAATATTAACATCTAGTTATGACCTCCCCTTTTGACTGCAATAGACTGAACAAAAAGTGCCCACAAACGGCCGAAACAATTTGAGCCGGCCTCCGTGGCGCGAGTGGTAGCGTCTCGACCTTTCATCCGGAGGTCCCGGGTTCGAATCCTGGTCAGGCATGTATATTTTTCACACACGCTACAATTCTTTCATCTCATCCTCTGAAGATATAACCTAACGGTGGTCCGGAGGTTAAACAAAAACAAAAAAGAAAAACAATTTGAATTTTGGACTCTTTCTTAAATGCAGTAATTATTAATTCTCAGTGAGAGGTTTTCAACGATATATCAAAAGTGATACTTATTTTTATTGGTTCCAGAGTTATAGCAAAAAAAAATTTTAATTAATAAAATATTTGCATCTTACAAGGGAAGGCACATAGATTCAAATCGGACTTCATCTCCTTTTTGCTTTTTTTTTTAATGTATTTTTTTTACCTTATTTTAATTTCAATATATTTATTTATTAATAATTTTAACCCGTGACTGTAAAAAATGTTTTACAATAAATAATTTAATAATAATAAAAAAAAAGACAAAAAATCAGAAGTTATTAGGGAAATAGAATTTTATGTTCTTTTAAAAATATATAAATGTATAATTTAATACTCGTAATATTATTTATTACATATGTGTATAAGTAGATTTGCTGAAACATTTGATTATTTAATATTAATTGAAAGTTATAATTTAGAACCGTATTATTTTTGGATTTTCGTACAAGGAAGTCATGTGGGTGTCCACATCAGATTTTTTTACCAAACGAAAAACATACAGGAAATAATTTTTATTATTACCGTAATTATTCTATGTTTAAAAGAAATATTGCACTTTTGAAATGGACACAAATAATATAAATGTGGGACATATTTAACCCGGTATAGAAAGTATTCATTGTTAACAAAAATTATAAACATATTTCAATAAAATAATTTGCCGATAGATAATAAAGATTAAACCTTGTAAATACGAAACATTTTTACATAAAAGCCAGGAAATTTTAAACAATACCTTATTATTATTATTATTATTCAATCGCTCAGCACGCAAAAAAAAAATTCTCACAGTTTATTAATTCAAGGTAATAATATATAAATAACAATATGATTAGACAGAAAATAAAAATAAATAAAATATGAAAGAAAGACAGATTAGTGATCAGTATATATATATACACATTAAGCTAAAATCCATCAGTAGGTGAAGGTAACTTACTAAAAAGATTAGAAGTAGTAATCACGGCGGATTATGGGTAACGTTAGAAGATAGAAATGGTAGAATATATACATTTGATAAATTACAGTATATACGGGAATATTTAATTATAAGGCAATCATCTCCGCTACCCGAACTCCAAACTTAAGCCACAACACCCCAGAATTATATATATATATATATACACCACACACATACATACGCATGCACACACACACACAAACACAAGGTTAAATATGTGTTAGTAGGTACGTGGCTTATAGTTCCCTCAGTTACTCTCTACTACAAACTACCTATCTATATAACCCACAACACGTATTTCATAATTTTCCAATCCAATGAACTGAGAAATTAGAGCCAAGTTAAATTTACAAGCTATTAATAAATTTTATTTCTATAAATGTTAAATAAATAAATAAATACATAAGAAAAAATCAGAATATAAAATTTTTATAATTTTTACAACAGGAAAATCCATGGTGATATATTTAATACAAAAAATAATGATGCTGCGCAATAATTTTAATAACAGAAATTAGTATTTTATTTTACATACAGAAGGGCGGTCGGTGTTTTTAACACATTGTAGATCAATGTAATAAGATCATGTAACAAGATCACATTGCTGGATGCAACAAAGTATTTTACGAAATGACTACTAACTGAATAAATAATTTTAAACTAAATTTGACTATTTTATCATTAATATTTTTTTTTTTTTAATTAAAATTTTCAAATAATCGGATCACTATTTTACAGAATATTTTAAACAGTATTATCAATCTCTTATTAGTAATATAAAATGAACTTTTTTATGTACCTCTCTCTTTATCTGTTTTAGCCTCCGGAACTACCGTTAAGGTATTACTTCAGAGGATGATATGAATGAATGCAAATGAAGTGTAGTCTTGTACAATCTCAGGTCGACCACTCCTGAGAAGTGTGGTTAATTGAAACCCAACCACCAATGAACACCGGTATCCACGATTTAGTATTCAAATCCGTATAAAAATAACCACCTAATTTTTAACCTTAGAACATCTTTCTATATACCAGTTTTCAAATGTTGCTCTTCACTGATAAGATAAAATTATAATATCTTAATAATTAGATATTAAGTTAACATAAAACTTTAAAAAGCTTTCTAAAAAAAAAATTTTTTAATCAACTTCCCGGCATTACTACCTTTACGCAAGCTTTAATTCATGTAATATATTTTTATATAGGTTTCTTTATTTTCACAAAAAGGAATGGAGGAATTATTTTTATTATAAACATGAATTTTATTTTCTTGTCGTTCCGACCACTACAGATCACGTTTACATATAGTTTGACTTCTTTTTCTTTTCCCAAAAGGTTTCTCATTCTTTTTTTCTGTTGTCGTCGTCGCCTTTTTTCAGTCTATCTATTCAGTTTTATAGCCTTTTTTTCTTTTTTTTCTGGAAACTTTTAGATTCTCAAATAAATTTTCTAAATTTATCTAACAACATTTTAATACATTTTAATTATAGGTATACGAAATGTTTGCGCGTCTTAATCTAGGATAAAAAAACTACATCGGAATTTATCTTAAAGTATCAAGGATTATAACTGTGAGATAACATTTTATTCGCGAAGCATTAATAAAATAATAAATAAATTAATAACATAGAGAAGTGATTTTACTTCATATTAATATTATTAAAAGCGATAACTATAAGGTTAGAGAAAAAGTTTCTTTGTATTCTCCCGGTAGATGGCTGTAGGATCGCAATACTTTCATTCTTTTGAAAGATGACATCATATAACTGAATATTTTTTGGTTCTTTTTCGTTATTCTCCCTCCCTCCCCCCCTGAAATCATTTTTTTTCTTCACAAGCTGGTATAAATATACTCGAAAAGTAATTTTATACTAAAATTAAGCAGAAAAATCACTTTTTGAAAAAAATTTCTGAGTTCATGTGGCGTCGCAGGTATAAAAAATGAAGACTATTTTTAACAAATTCTGAAAGATATTGCTTTGTTTTATCCATGTGATAATTAAGTTTCAGCTTCCGTGGCGCGAGTGGTAGCGTCTCGGCCTTTCATCCGGAGGTCCCGGTTTCGAATCCCAGTCAGGCATGGCATTTTCACAAACGCTACACATCATTCTCTTCATCCTCTGATGTGATACTTAACTGTGGTTCCGGCGGTTAAAAAAAAAAAAAGTGAAATTTTTTGTAGTGAAATTTTATAAGATTTATAAATTTTATGAATTTTTGGGTCGATTTGTTCAAAATAATCTATATGAAAGTGCGGGAGGGGGGGGATAGCGAAAAAGACCCAATATTTTTATTAAGTTTATGGTTATATTAGTTTATTATTTCAAAGTTATAGTTTAAAAAATTAATGAAAATAAAAAATAACTTTAATACAATTAATAATTTTATTTTTAAAAAAAGGCAACACAACACGACTCAGGATGCTAAAAATATTTTTTATGTTTATGGACATGATGTGGTAGATAAAACAAGAGAAAATCAAGCCAATTTTCTATCTTTTTATATTTTTATCATCCTCTCTTAACTTAATCTTTTTATTCTTTCCTAGGTTTTACCGTATTCTTCTTCTTTATATTTATCGTCTTTACACTTTCAAATGAAATAAGTTTAAATGAAGTAAAGCAAAAAACATGAATATATAATTTAATAGACGTAAAAGGAAATCATGCAGTGACCACATCAAATTTTTTTTAATCAGAAAAAATTTTAAATTATTTTAAAACACAATGTTCAGATAAATTATCTGTAATTTAATATAATAGAGAGATGTTGCAGGTGTTTTACGTTTTAAATTAAAAAGAGATTAGGAAAGAAAAGGATTAAATGTAAATTAAATTACAAATAACGTTATTTATTAAATTGAATAATTTATCGTTTCCATTTTAATTAGAACAGCAGGTTCATTAATGAATATGCGTAATATATGGGCAGTGTTACATATAGGATTAAGGGATGTGGAGACGAGGTGGAGGCAGCTATCGCGTAACAGTATGCGAGAGAGTTAATAGAACAGAATTACGGGAGAGTGGGAATTGTTTACTAAAATCTGATATATAAGTTTCCCCACTACTTCCAACAAAAACCCCCTTTGGGGCCATTTTGAGATTTTCAGATAAGTTCTCCTAACAAGCGACGACCGCGAATAGTCAACTACTAGCGAGTATGTGTTGGGGTTATACATATATATAAAAGCTTAACCTCGAACTATAAATTTTACAGTTTACATTCATGAAGAGAAACTCATTCACATACCACTCTTCACTCACTCCCTTTTTCTCTCATGCGCGCGCGCACTTAAAAGGATTTCATGAGTACATAATTAACAGATTTAAAATACTTTTACCCGTACATACATAAAATTTACATCCATAATTTATAATTTTTTAATTACAAAAGGCATCATAAAATAATTTTGAAAAACTAAATAAAAAAACCATATATTTTACAATTGGTGCCTTTTTTTTTTAGCAGAAAAGCCTATTCCACAGCATCGCTCAGCAGTATTTGATGCAAAATTACTCCACTTCTAAATGCTCTCAAAGGAGGAAGTAAAAATGTTTAATTCTTATTAAAATTTCTAAAAGGATATTAGTATAAAACAGTTGCCAAACATCACAACAAAGAGAAGACTTTTTTGTAGGTTTAGCTAGTTTTTTTTTCATTTCAATACTTTTACTTAATTTACTTAATTAAACAAAGTAAAGGAAGTGTTGTGATCGCAAAATATTTCGCTTTACAGATTTCAACGGAAATATCCATTCTGACCATCCCTGAATCCAATTAAACTAGTTCGGCATGACGATTGTACGTACGCATAACTTAAATCTAAAAATCGATTAGTTTGAAATGTTGGACATAGGACTGTTATAATATTTAGTTTGTACCCCTCCCCTTATAATTGCAAGCGACAGAATCAAAAGCATCCAAAAAAGTTCAAAATCTCCAAAAATTTGGATTTTGGGCTTTTTCTTAACTGCAGCAATCAACCCTCATCGAGAGCTTTTCAACTATGTATCATCAGTGGTAATTATTTTCATTGGTTGAATAGTTGTAGCCATCCCGGTTAGGCATGGCATTTTTCACGCACACTACAATTCACTCACCTCATTCTCTGAAAATATACCTTAACGGTGGTTCTGGAGGAAAAAGAAAAAAAAAGAAGAAAAATGTTATAGCAAAATAAAATTTTAATTAATTACATATTTGGATTTTACTAGGAGAAGGGGCACATCAGTTCGAATTAGATTTCATCTCCATGTTTTAGTTTTTTTTTTTTTTTTTTTAATTTGAATACATAGATTAATATGTATATGTAAATTAAATAAACATACAAGTAAGTCATCTGATGTCCACATCAGATTTTTATTAAATCCTATACAGTTGGTGCAGCACCATAACTATTACGGAAAAGTAGTACTAGTAAATTCTGCCGGGATTTTAAAAATAAATTTAATTTTTTTAAATAACTGTCATTTTTCATACTTATCATCCTGGAACTTACACGAATTTTGTAATGAAAATCTATTTAAATAAATTAATTTTGCACCGATGACACCACGTAGCTAATCAATTCGATTCTTTAATTTAATTTACATGTAAACTTATTAGTCATTAAAAGAAAGATAAAATAAAAAAAAAAAAGAAATGTAAATACGTTTTTATAAACCTACAAAATCCAACCTACAATATGCATTGCAGTATTTGAATACAACAAATGTCGAATACAAATGTTGAATACAACAAATAATTAGTTAACTTTCAGATTACAGGAATCGTTCATACAACGATTTATCTACGTACAAAAAAAACCCCAGGAAACCCAAAAAGGATCTTGTTAAAGGTTAATAAAGTCTTTAAAAAATATTAAGAAAACTTTTAAGAGCCTCTGGAAAAGGGAAAAGTTTGTTGATAAATAATAAAGCCAGATCATTTTTAACATAATATTAGCTACACAAATCACTTGTGTATAATGTATATACAGGGTTATTCAGGGAAACTTCGGGAGGTGAATTTACATCCAAAAATAAGAAAAAAAAGTTCATTAACGTAGGTCTGGAATCGCTTCGTTAGCGAGTTACAGCTGACGAAAGATTTCGCCCGGGTTTCAGATCCTCCGTTACAATGAAGCCATACTGGAATTTGTAGGCCGTTAATTAAGGTATAAAATTTAGTTAATATTATGTAAAAATGAACTGATAAAATTAATAAAACAGGTCCCAGATCTGTAACTGCAGTAATTTTTACGATATCTGACGAAATACGCAAAAATCAAGTCTCGAAAAACATATTTCATTTAGGTTTGAAGTGCATTAACTTTGTTAAATTCATAATAAACACGTAAACTTTTCAAACATAACTTGTAGAAAATTTAATTCTGAAGAGAATGTTGTCCATACCCTGCCAAACACGTCTGTTTTTATTTCAAAAAGTTTACAATTTTATGAATTTTATGTCTATCGTTTAGTCAGATTTATTTAGAAATTAAACATATATATTCTACTGGCAAATCGAGTTGATTGTACGAGCTATTCTAGTGATAATCTTCCTGAATATTTTCCCATTAAAAAACAAATAATGTTTTAAAAGGTGATAGAAATCAAATTGATTATCTTAGATTTAAAAATTTTATTTTTATCTAATACTCCAAAAAATGAATCCGCAAACTTTAAATTCCCACAAAGATATCAAAAACGATTATTTGAATGAATTTTAAGAGTAATATGAAAGTAACAGTATTACGTTTTCACCACTTCTGCGGTCAGCGATATCACTTGATAGAAGGCTGAAGAAGTATTTATTTAATTAGATACGAGGACAAAAAAAGAAAAAAATATATATAAGAAAAGGATAGTAAATACTACTTACCCGATTGAATTTTAAAATATTCCAAATAAAAGTGCACAATTGTTGATTGGTTATAAGTTTTTTTTTACGCGTGAGAACACGCTAGGTCATTTCCTGTGGTAATGGATACGTTGTTATACTTTTATTCAGTTTTTTTTCCGTTTAGACAAATAAAACGAAATTATTTTAAAACAAAAGATATTGACAAAAATATTCTGAAAAAATAACTGTGAACTAAGATTAAATTTTTCTTTCAACCGTCATAAAATAATTAATAATTAATTAAATAAATTAATAATATAATTTTAATTAATCTATAAAGATGTGTTAATTCGTTTATTAATTATTACACATTAAAAAATAGACATCGGTTTTTTTTCATACCATGTTCAATAATAGCCAGTTTTTTGTCCCTCACAAGCATGTCCGGACATATTTAATAAGTATAAAAAATTCATCGTATGAATAATTGCATAATTAAAATTGCTAAATAATAATATTTGAACATATATGCAACAAAATCGTATTTAATTATAACAAATTTTAATAGCAAAATCCACTTTCTTTTTTAACACAAACAATATGAAACCCCCCCCCCCTTAATAATATTCACAGTAAAAATCACCAATTTATTGATGATTGAACAGAATTGTATATTTCTCTTCTTTAAATAACGTTAGATGACATTGCACCAATTTAATTTACGCTTATTCTAGGATTAAGATTCGGTTCTTTTTCGCAATCAGACGACCAATTTTTTTCAATTTTTTTTTTTTAAACCTGTGGGTATTTGGAGGATTATATTTATTTTAATTATAAATATAATGCTTTTTTTTTATGGTTTAACCTCCGGAACCACCGTTAAGGTATATCTTCAGAGGATGAGATGAATGAATTGTAGCGTGTGTGAAAAAT